>VZTO01003592.1:40742-50955 GCA_013400615.1 Syrrhaptes paradoxus | reverse complement strand
TTTTTTTTTCCCCAAGCAGAGACACAGGATTGGTCTGTAGCATTAATCACTACCCATCAGCATTCTGTCTTGTCTGTGGAAATTATGAATTCTGGGATTGTCAAAATGTCCTGCTCAAGGCAACGTGAACTCTGGAGCTCTTACTGAAGCCCTGGCTACAATTAAGTACATCTCCAATAAAAACAACACCACACGGCAAGCAATTAGGAGTTTAGAGAAAGGCAGATGCTCAAATTTACACAGGGCAAAAGGCATACACGGTTCAAGCTAATATGAACATCTGCCTTATTCTTCAAAAGAAAATGGAGAAAACTCTGACCTTTGCAATACTTAACTTTTGACATGAGAATTCCTCTTTACTGTAACCTGCCAAAACAAACTGCCCACCCTAAAAAAGAATCAGCCCTGTAAGAAACAGGAACAGAGTATTTTCCCAAGTTACTTAGTAAAGTAGCTGCTAAAAGTTTATAACTATGGATAAAGACGGTTTGTTCCCTCCAGAATTACTAACAACCATCACATTTGTATCCTTTAATTCATGTAAGAATTAAATTATGGAGAGCTGACCTCACCCAGAACGTTTTGACCTAAAAAGTTACATTTGTAATACAAAATTCTTTGAGTAATGATTCAACACTTGCCTTTTTTTATTATTTTTTTTTTTTTTTATGCTTGACTCTTCCCATGGTGAAGCATCTTGCCAGAGGCATCGGCACCTGGCTGGTGTGGAGGCACAGAGACAGCTGTGATCTCCTGCTGTTTGTGCATCCTGTGGGCAGGGCAGTAACCTGGCCCAGGAGTCCCAGACACAACACTGAGCATGGGCTGGAGGGATCCAGATGCACCTCTGGAGAGCCCCAAGGGCAGCCCTCCATGTCAAACACTCTCCTTCCCTAAAGTGAAAATATTGTCACGTTTCCAGAGAAAACTTCATTTTTTTGTTTGTTTTCTTGCAGCTGGGAGTTCAATGCCACGCTTGCTGCAAAGCAGCACAAAACTGAAAACCGCTGCAAATTTGTTCTGTGAATTGTGAAACAATTGTGAAAACTGTTGCAAACTGAAAATTATTACAATGTGACAGAAAAAAAAAAAGTTTCACTTTCCCCACAGCATGTGGTGCTCAGTGTCCAGAGCTGCAGGGCAGCACTATTTAGCACATTTGCTTCTCTTCAACTCTTCAAGTCTCTTGATCAACATTTAGAATTTAAAAAGAACTAGCAACTCAGCTACAAAATAAATTAAAAAGGAAAAGATGTAGTATTTCTGTTGGAATTTTTCTATCACTCTTGAAGCAACACAAATCATACTTAAAATATGCATGGTAGACAGACGAATAATTATTTTGCTGTCCGTTCAGAACTAAGCTAACCAATATTTCACCCAAAACCCCAAAGGGAATACAATGCCTTTGGGCTCATTAAAAAAAACTGTTTCTGAAGACAGTTTTAAATACTTATTTGTTCATTCAGCACAACAAAATGATGTAATTAATGATATATTAGCTTAAGTTTCAATATTCTAAAATACATTGTGCTTTATGTTGAAATTGCAACTACTGAGACAATTTTGACTAACTGTATTAGTCAACTTAAAATTTTAACTTAGGTTTCAAATAATTTTAAGGAAATACGTTTACATGGCAATTGTCAGCATTCTACTTTTATGCCTTTATGTAACAAAATCAGTCTCCAAAGCAGCAGAAGACACAATCAACATATTTAAAGACTGAAATAGTGAATTATCAATAGAATGTGATGATCTGAGACTACTCATCAGATTACAGCTAAAGAGCTCATTAAAAATCAAATGTTTACATTATATCCTGATTTTCAGAATCTAATGAAACTAGAAATTTCCTTCCTAACTTTAAACAACTTTGTCTGAATGAAAACACAAATGACTGCCTGATTGTCCACATTTTCCTTTCTGACAGATTGCATTTTGCTCTAGCAGAGGTATCTCCGCCGATCATTAAACCCTAAGAAGAGCAAACTGCACTTACTTTTTGACAAGAACAAAAACTTGCAAGAAATGAATGAGTAAACACTTTCCACAGCACTTAATCGGTGTAAACGACCTGTCTGCTGGGGACATCACTGACAATAATCTTGCCAAATGTCCAGTGCTCACATATTTCTGATCTCAAGATTCAACCTCTCTCCAACAGGCTACGCAGTACATAATTCTGCAGTTCTGGAAAGGGTTTACTGAATTAGCAACAGTTTGTTAAAAATTGTCAACTAAGATAAATTCCTCAGATTTACGTCTATACTCCTTGCTCGAGATATATGTGCTTGCTGTTAAGTATCACAGGGAAAAGAGGAGAGTGGTATCACTTGTTACTAAAACTGCATTAGAGAACTTGTGGCAAACATAAAATTATATTTTCAGTGTGCTTATAACTTTGCCAAACCTCAACACAGACATTATTCACGTGTGGTGTTCTCAAGCTCATTTCTTCAGTGAAAATTTCAGATGAACTCTTTAAGCTTTTTATAAAAGTGGAAAAAAGGATAGGACACAATATAGTTTTTCAAATTTAAAAAGAAAGCATAGGATTTTATTTTTTTAAGTAAGCCTGAATCCTGAGAGAGATGGATATTGTGATAGGTACACCAGATCCATGAAAATCCACAATATGAGGTAAAAAAACCCCTTTGAATAAGCACACTTCCTTCAGCATTGTAAGACTAAATAGGATTTAACAGCAATGGGGACCAAAATGAGGTGCCAGGGATGAGGACAAGATTTGGCCGAGACAAGAGTGTTTTGGAAGCAGCACAAGACAAGCTGATGGCAGTGGCCTCAGGGAGAAGATTCACAAGTCCCTGGTCATGCTCTGCTCTGGAAAATGTCAAATTCTCTCTGCGGTGAGCAGCCTCCTGAAGGAAATCAAACCCTTGGCAAAAGATCCCGTCTAGGACTGGTCCACACAAAGGATGACAAATTCCTTTGCTATCAGGCTCTCTGACAGCCAAATGAGAGAAATCTTCATGGTAGATTACAGACCTGATAAAGACACATACAGCCAGAAACTGCAGAATTCAACACAGTCCTAATGTTTTTTTTCCAGTTTGGTGCATTTTGTTTTAACAAGGGACCCATAGAAGCCATTACTGAGCTTAGAAATCAAGTGTTGAAAAATTAAGACGTGCCATGCTTAAGAACATACATTGATTCTTGGATCAAACCTCAAATCTGAACTTTAATATTAGAGACTTTCACCTGCTTTGTTCAATATACAGACACAAAAAGGCCACATATCCCATATTCACTCCACATCACTTAACCCTGTTCTGAAAAAAAATTTATTAGATTTACTGCTCTTGGTGATTACAGAAGCCTGAATTGACAAATAGCCAAATGACACAATTTAATTTTAGAATCATAGAATGATTTGGGTTGTAAGGGACCTTAAAGATCATCTAGTTCCAACTCCCCTGCCATGGGCAGGGACACCTTCCACTAGATCAATTTGCTCAAAGCCCCATCCAACCTGGCCTTCCGTGCTATTTCATTGGACATTTAAAAGAGTACTGTGAACTAAACTAAGGTGTAATTTGAATGGAGAGACAATATTTATCTGAATAAATATTTTATTTCTAAAGAACAAGTTTTTGCAATGCAACAATTGCCTCTCAGTGCAGGGAAAGTACCAATTCCTCATCAAGTTTCCTGGATGGATAGTGCAGAACCAGAGCCTAAAGACAACAGTAAAAGGTAAACCAAAGGGGCTTAGGGGGGTCAAGTCCCCTGTTCTGTTTGTGAGTTGTGGGGTTTTTTCCATCCTGTTTTGATGTTTGGACTAAAAAAGCGCAAGTCTTCCATTTCAGGCTCTTCCAAATATAATATAATTTGCCTTCAACAGCAACTGTCCTTCATCAGAAAAGCTTTTTTCAAGCAACTATCAGTAGTACTGGCTCCTCTATGGATTCACCAGGAACATCCCTTCTTTACAGCCCATTACATTCACTTCATAAGATGAAAATACTTTGTGGAAAAAAAAATATTGGAAAGACATTAATATCTAAAATTATCAACATCAGGTGAAGTTCATTAAAATGTTCAGCTTTTTTTTTTGCAAAGGCAAAGTCCGCGTTCCAACTCTGAACCAAAAATGCATATCTCTGATACAGATATTATTTTGCATGAAGGAATTAGCAGAAAATTATCCCTGTGTTGACACTGAAACCTTTCATCTCTATAGCTAGAGGTGGTTACTGGGAATCAAAATAAACAAAGATTAGACTCAAATGCCATTTATTCTCTAAGTATTTGAGAAACAGGACAGAAGTCTTGATTGCTGAAATTCTGTATCAAATTATTTGGGGAGGGTGTGGTTCACAGAAGCCTGGAGGGGAATTAAATTTGCAATCTTCTCTGAGCAGGATTGAAGGAGAAGCAGATGACCGCAGCAGCACCCGACCGGAATTAAGAGATCAGAGTTCAAGTTGTTTTTTTGCCAAACTCTTCTTGTGTCACCTCAGTCAAAACACTCAGGGTTGGACTGAAAAACACCCAGATGAAAGCAAAGGAAACAAGCATTTAAGTGCCCCTAAATATCCCATGAAGCATTATTCCTGGTTTTAAGTGCCTAAAGCTGGCCCCTGCTCTCTCCCTGCCTTATATCCCCATGCAAAATACAGTGACTAGGAGTACTTGAGTGCTGGTGTGGGGGTAAGGATAATATAACATGGTAATAAGTAATACGGTAACACATGCGGTGTTCTGAGAACTGCATGGGTGTGAGCTATAAATTTACTTTAGATAAGGGGTTTGTTGTTTTTTTCTTTCCTAAGAACTGGTGATTCATTATGGAGCCTTGTGGGGGCCTGAGAACCCAACAGTCCTTCCCACAGACAGTATGAGAAAAAGAGTGACTGTGAAACAGGGACTCTATAAGCCTTCCCCATCCATCCTTCTGACCATGTTCAGCAGCACAGAAGAGCAATTCCCCAACCCCAGCCCTGCCTGGCCATGCACCCCGGTGGTCCAGGCATCAAGGCAGGAGAGAGCACAGTGAGCCCAAACGGATGGACACCAAATCTGCCAAAGGAGCAGACATGTTAGAAACAGATGTTTTGAAACAGGACATTAAATAACTAGTGATAACCTAGTTTACCTTATTTCTCAATTAGCAGCTTGTGTTAAAAACCATTTCAAATGCTTTATGGTGCCTTTTCACTATAACACAATACTTTTTTCTTCCATACATCTCACAACAAAGCAGATCACAAGGACAGAGGGAAACCTAAAGAAGTTTTGCCTTGAATGTCCACATTACGTTGTCCCTTGAGCCCTCCAGCTGGCCATACAGAGGGCTGAGCTGTCCCCATGCCAGTACACACAAGCTCGCTAGCTTCCCCAACAGGGCTCTTCTGTACTCCAGCTGCCACCCCAAAAATGCATGCTGCTCTTTCCAAGATCTCTGCTGTGTTTCCTACACCAAAGCACTACTATTTCCTCTCTCTTTAGTTCCTATACCATAAGACAGGCAATTCACCAAATTCAGTTAAATCTTTATGTCAATAGATCTCTATTTAAATGAATTAATTCACATAGTCCGAAAATACAAAATAGCATGGTTCAAGAATCACATTTCTTTTTGCAATGTATACCTGCTTCTACTGTTTAGAAACAACACCTTCTGCAGTGCCTTTCTGCTGGCACTGAGGAAAGGATTGTATGCCTTTTCCAGCACTTCCTATGGATCATAATCAAACCAGGAACGTAGACCTGATACAGGACAGCAGGCAGACAGCACAACTGAAGCAACCTCTGCTTTTACTGCTAATTACAGAGTTCATGGGATGAGAGATGAAGGAGAGGTTTCACCCAGCAGAACGTGAATACAACCATGCTTAAGAGATGCAGCACAGCACAAGTACTCAGCACACGAAAGCTCCAAATCTCACCATCTGCTCAGTACAAAATTCATGTCACATAAACAAGCCTAGCACAAGCTAACCTCCTGCCCTCCTTATTATGATAAAATATTTACCAAACGCAAAAGCAGCTAGCAAAAATCTCTGCTGAATTTTAGGAACCATTACTGAAGCAATGGAAAGGCTATTTTTGTATGGGTTTAGCACAGTGACAATGAGAAAGGATATAGGAACAGCGCTCCAATATATCTGCACAAAGCAATATGTATTTTTTCATTACAATCTAATATAAACTCTAAAGTAAATTTAAATCAAACAAAATGAGGAAAGTTTTCAAATTGAGCTGTCAGCTAAGTGCCAGTATCATTATAATTTCCAAATCATCATTCATATAATTAAAAGAATATGAAGCATAATTTAAAATCAGTGTTTAACCACCTTCCTCCACTCTGCTGTGTTTCCATGTAAACACAGAATAATTATTCTCACAACAGTATCAGTGATTTCATTACCACAGCTCCAGATGACAGCTTATTTCAGGTCTAGGCTCTCCAAAATGTGGAGTCATCAGACTATACCTGTATCTTCCGGCATTCCCGCATTAATTCCCTTTTCTGCTGTGTGTCCGGCTGCTGGCAAGGAGCTTGGCCGCTGCGGGCACTGCAGCAGCAACGTGCCGTCACAGGAGCTCCGGCACCCCCGCGCCCGGGCTCAGATGACTCCTGCAGCACCCACGCACAGACAGGAGGCGAGCCAACACCTCGCTGCTGGGTAAAAATAGCGTCCTGCAGAAGCCTAAATATTGTCACGTCCACAGGGTCCCAAAGGGATCATACGCAGGATGTGCCAGCAATGGCCGTCTTTGCATTGGGAGATGCCACTTTCCATTGACACTGCAGGGTGGTGCTGGCACCTGGGGAAAAAAGCTTAAAGGAGGAAAATCTGCAAACTGCTTGGCCACAAAAGTAAAATTACAGGCTGAAGAAACCCCTCTAGCCATCCCCCAGCACAGGTGGTCCCTTCCCCCTGGTGCAGGAAGGCACAGCACTGGTTTTGGAAGGAGATGCTGTAGGCACGTCTCTCTCATGAAGGCAGTCATGGAGATACCTGTCAGCCAAAGATCTCTCCCTGATTGCTCATGTGGAGTTGGACTGCATATCACTGGAATAACAGCAATGTGTTGAGCTATTTAAAGCAATACTTGTTTGCCCAGTTATCATGTGAATACTGCCTCAGGATTAAAATCTGCAGCTCTTCCTTGCTTTGGGCTAAATTTGTATGAAGGTAGTAATGTGGATTGTGCATTGGAAAGGGGACTGATGGCTTGGAGAACAAACTGGCTAAACCTAGAGTAAAGCGCTGGAATAGGAACAGGATTGCACCTCCCTTTTTCACAATGTAGATCATTTTTTTCCTCTGCAGGCTCCACAGAAGCCAAAACACTCTCCCTGCTCCATTGCTCACCATCCTTTACCCAGTCACTGCCTACTTGTTTACAAAGCAGCAAAGAAACAGCTTTTTCTCTCCTTCAGCAAGCAGTAATTAGTCAGGGACATAAATGTGAAAACAGGTCTCCTCAGCTCCCAGTGCTGCTGAGAGAGGGCTGTGAAAGCAACACAACTTGTGTAGCCTGCACAAGAAACACCTGCTATGCAGATTGAAGAATTTTTTGCACTGAATCATATTAAAATCTATTGAACTGATTTGATCTGCACGTGTTGAAGGGTGAGTCTCAATCAACTCCAACAGCCGATGCAGAATAATTTCACAGAAAGTTCAATACCTTCCAATCTTCATCAAAAACCAAACTTTTTTACAAACTTGAAATATTGCTTTTTTCCTTTCTTTGAAAGAAAAAAGGGTTTAGTTGTGTAAAATAAAGTGCAAGTTTTACAGCTTAGTGAAGCTCTTTTGTATTTTTTTAAGCTCTTACCAGCTCACTATGGGTGAATTGTTATAAACACTATATAAAGAGGGGGTGGCGTATCTTTCTTCTTTTTTTTGAGAACAAAAGGCATCAATGCTTCAAAAGCATCTATAATGCAAATACGATCAAGTTTAAAAATATTTCATTAAATCAAGAATCCCCATGAGTTTCAGAATGTTTCCCTTTGGTTTATTATTTATAGAAAATGTCTTTACATTTTATTATGGATACAGAAGAAAACATGGTTTGTGCTGTATTGACTACTGGGAACAAAATGAGCATTTCTGTAAGGACAACTGCAGAGTTCTGACTTCAGAAATCTGTATGATGAGTACACTGCTGTCCTGGGCCGTGCCAGATGTGGTCCAGAACTTTAAATAACTCCTGGCTGACATGACCTGAGACCTAGAGAGCAGATTTGAAGGTCCCAGGTTGTACACATTGAATCAAAAACCATTCAATTTTTAAAAGTTTTTATCTATGCGCTACCTTGCAGCAACTGACTCTTGGCATTAAAAACTTACAGGAATATTTTATTTTGTTCAGTACTGTTGCACTGTCTGTGTGAGGCCAAATCCGTCCCCACACTCTTTTGGATCATCATCAGCCACCCTGGCTGAGCTCTCCAGATTTTTGCAGGATTTGGCCTACTTAGTTTTTCCCAGCGGCTACTTCAGCTTGGCAGGAATGCAGAAGGCACTTTGCTGAATAGAAACACTATGAAGGAACGTAAATTAATAGGCAGGAAAAGTGAAAGCGCTTTCACTCTAACACAGCCTTTCCTTCGCTCACCAGGCTTTCTCCTTTTCAAGGCCAAATGCTATACGCCCACATTTTGACATTATATGATCATAATGCAGTCACACAGTGTACTAATTTGTATTTACAGTTCCAGGTGTAATCCTTGAGCCTGCCCTGCAATCTTCCCCCTTGGCTCCAACAAAGGAAGGAGGGGGGGGGGGGAAATCACACCCTAGGAGCTCAGTGGATTTTTGACAGTGCTGATGTGAAACTCCAGCACCAGTCATGGGCTTCAGGGGCACGAAGTACAAGACTATTGCACGTCGTTGGCATGATTGACTGACTCACGGAGCATGACAAGGGACAGCAGTGACAGCAGCCCAGGCGAGACAGCTCAGACAGCGCCTGCTGACACTCCTGTTGCAAGTGATCCAGAAAACAGTATAGCTTCAACCTGAATTTGCAAATCAACATGAGCCAAATGCCTGGAACTCCCCTGTTTTAAAAGTAATAACAGAACCCTGCCCTTGCTATAGAAAAGGATGAGGCACTTGGCTCCTCTTACAACTTCATGTGAAGTTCTGGTAGCCCCAGCAATGCCCTTGCCCATCCTCTGTTTCAGGTTTCCTTTCACCAAGGTTGTATTACTGAGGTCAATGCCTTCACTGTCTTTGCAAACAGCAGCCAGACAGCTTAGCAATTAATTTAGGCCACGCTGAAATGGATTAGTTGGCTGCAAATTCTTTATAGTCTATGGTACCATTGGTTGTAAATGGCATTTTTAAAAGATTTCTGAGTTGTTCCTAATTAACTAATGTTTTTTTCCTGTACTCACTTCCCTCTTCCCAATAAATGTGAATGTCAACAATTGAAGGCGATGGTATACAATCTAACCCTGCTCCTGTTCTCCCATGCTCACAGCACCTCACTAGACCCATTTTGAACTTTTTTCCATAACCCGTCTTTGAAAATGTTTAGAAACAATTATTTATTTTATTAAATATGGAAAACTGTAGATGTTTTTCTTCACTACAAAATACAAAGTACTTTCTAATTGAGATTTTTTTTTTTTAAATCAGAGCTAAACCACCCTCTGAGATTCAGAGACTCTGTAATACACGTATGTATCTGCTTGCATACAGTAATTCTCATGCTGTTCAGGGACTGCATGTTGGTTTAAACTTTTAGGTTGCCCTGGGTGGTGACTCCACCCATGAGTCTCTGTGATCCTCATGGGTTCCTTCAAACTCAGGATCTTCTATGATTCTATAAATCTACATCGCTGGACTTTAAATCACTCAATAAGTTTCTAACCAACTGCATATATGACTGATAATAGCAAATGGAGACTACAGAGTCCACCCTCAATACAGATTAAGAAATTTCCTTTTCATAAACAACATGTAATTCATAGAATCATAGAATGGTTTGGGTTGGAAAGGACCTTAAAGATCATCAAGTTCCAACCCCCCTGCCATGGGCAGGGACACCCTTCACTAGACCAGGTTGCTCAAAGCCTCATCCAGCCTGGCCTTGAACACCTCCAGGGATGGTTCATTCACAACTTCTCTGGGCAACCTGTTCCAGCGTCTCACCACCCTCACAGTGAAAAATTTCTTCCTAATGTCTAGTCTAAATCTACCCTCTTTTAGCTTATACC
>VZTO01003592.1:2694-40348 GCA_013400615.1 Syrrhaptes paradoxus | reverse complement strand
CACTTGTCACTGGTCTCCACTTGGACATTGAGCCATTGACCACAACTCTTTGAGTGCAGCCATCTAGCCAGTTCCTTATCCAGTGAGTGGTCCTTCTGTCAAATCCATGTCCCTCCAACTTAGAGACAAGGATGTCATGTGGGACTGTGTCAAAAGCTTTGCACAAGTCCAGGTAGATAATGTCTGTTGCCCTTCCTCTATCCACCAGCGCCGTGGCTCTGTCGTAATTAGTCAATTTTACTTTGAAAATGCTGCAAAATACAAGAAATCACCATACTTCACAGATTTTTCTCACTATGCTTCAAGTTATTTTTCCTTCTAAATTGCACAAACTAGCTGCTGGGCTGTTTCATGCTCTTTTTGACTTACAGCGGGTTTGATCCAGCTTGGTGTTTATCTGGATTTTCTATTGAGGATATGATCCCAAACAAAAAAATGCAATAAAATGAAGCATATCTCTGTATGTACTGTTACAGATATTGGCGATGCTTGATCACTAGGACAAAAATAAAATCAAGAAACAGATGTTTCCTTTTAACTATCGTAATTTTTTAATTGAACTGATGTATTCCTTAAGCTGTGTTCAAAGTTGGCTCTATTGCTGAACAGTCCTTGCCCTCAAGCACTTACAATTCAAATAAAGAGGAGGAACCCATGGCAGAAGTGAAAATTGACAGTAAAAGGGTAAAGTTTTAATGAGACAGAGTTAGGTAAATGATGCCTCTACAAGTAAAACCATATCTTCCAACTTTCTGCCATTCTGTCCCAGGTTTCTGCCATTTCTCTGCTGGAAATGGACTTGCAGAGCCACCCAACCGTGCCCTCAGTGACCACTTGCACCTAAACAAAATCTGTCCCACTCAGAAACAGCCTGAATTTAAACTTCTGGCTCTCAAACACCTATGTCCTCAAGTCCACGCATGAGAAAACATTTTTCATCACCTGCACAACTATGAGCTGTATATGTGGGCATCTTCAATTGACACACACACACAAGCGAGAGAAAAATAACACTTTCTTGGCTCTTGTAGCACAAGGCACTGAAGTATAAGACGCTGACAACTCTGCATATTTATGAAGCAGGAAAACTTAAAAAGTGAGAATCCACTCTGAGATCTGCATAACAGAGAGCAGGCAGCTGTGCTTGCTCCAGAGGTAACTGGCTCATGAGTCCTTTTCTGCTCCCTCCTATCTCTTGGGGATAAAGAGCTTCCTTCATCCCTGAAATTTGTGATGACAGCCCTTGTCTGCTGGCCAGCAAGTTGGATGAATGAAACCAGAACTACTCCCACTCTTAGTTCCCTTCTCCCAGGGGGACCTCTCTACAGCAAACCTAGATCCAGACCAAAGGGTGCATTATCCCCTTCTCCTCCCCTAACTAGAATAAAAGCACCATCTAGTATTCTTCAGAAACCTGTACACACGAAACCGAGCAGAAATCAAACATAAAGCCTGCAAAGCCTTTAGCAGAGATTTTATAAGAGGGAAAAGTGGTATATCAAACCCATAAATAGGGCATAAGAAAATCCTTAGAGGACTGGAAAAAAATGTCACCCTGTCTCATAATGAGGTGACAGAGTGCTGACATGTCCAGAAAGCAGTTTGCAAAGTGACACAGGTCGGAGGGTAAAGGGATATGGTCTGGTGAGCAGCACAGGGACAAACAGAACCACAGAGATGGTACTGTAGACCACACACCTTCAGAGATGAGGTGACCTTACAAAACTGATAGGGATAGCCAGTAACAAATGGGGTAGACATCAGATAAGAAAAGACCTGCTTAAGTAGAGATTATACGGTAACGTGCCATTTAGTGCAGAAAAACTGACATGTAACAAGGTCAGGGCAAGCAATTAACAGAAGGTATTAGTTTCTAAAAGGTCAGGCACTACAAGAGACTAATCAGAGAAAGGACTCAAGAGTGAGAGAGGGAAACTTAAACCATCTGCTGAATACTTGGCTGAGCTGGGAAAGTGGACAGGATAATGGGATGTATTGTATTAAGGGGAGGTATCCCGGCTGCAATAGAAACAGTACTGTAACAAGAACTGCCGAGATAAAACCTAGAACCCAAGTCCAGCCTTTTACTGGAGGAAAACTGAAGCAGAATGAGGCAATAAATGTCAGCTGGTGTGGCCAAAAATCACACATAGTAGGCATGAGAGTTAGAAAAGCTAATTTATATCCTTTAATACAGGGGGAACTAAACTACAATATGAATTTGACATTTAAGGGATCACAAATGGTGCAGGAAAGATGACAGGCATTGCAAAGATGCCAGGGTAATTTTTGAGTATTTCTTCTGGGAGTAAATTAATGCACAGAGCAGGTTTTAACGATGGATTTTTCTGTGTGGGCTGATGCTATACGCATACAAAGAGAGAAAGAGATCACTAAATGTTAATTTATCATTGTTTGACATACAAAATTACCATTTAAATTGCATTTTAATACAATAGATTTATAATCAATGGAATTTTAGACTGCTTACATGGAGAATAAACTGCAGTATTTNAAAAAAAAAAAAAAAAGGAATATTTTGAGAGTTAAGAGGGCTGAGACTAGGTCTAAGGAAAGAATCATGGACCTGAAATGCCATACATGTAAGTCCAAAGCTGCAAAGCTGAAAACCCCCTTTCTCACACCTGCGCATATCCAAAGGCAGAGCAAGCTGATTTTTCACTTCTCATTTCCCAGCTGTCCATGAAGGACTGCAAGAGAGTGCCTTCAGCTTCCCCGCCTTTTTCATATGTAGTGAACAGTAAAGCAGCTCTCCACACCTGGTTGTAGTTTATATCCTTTGTGGGAGTGCAGGGTGCTGACTGCTTTTATTCGGTGTCACCCAGCAGATCTGACGATCTTCTGTTTGATTTTCTATCTTGTTTTCCAAGAACTATAGAGAACTTTATGGGTCCTCAGCACATATGCTGGAGAAAACCTGGAGAGGAGCTTTCCCCCCCAGCCCAGCTCGCCTTTGCACAGCTGCACAGCTCAGCCCATCTCCAATACATGGCACCACCAGGACAGACGTGTGTGGCCAAACAGACATGCAGAAACCACTCTTTGCAAAAAAAAAAATTGGCTATAGTCTTCTGAATAGGGCAAACTGAAAAACTGGCAAGGTGAACTTAACCCCATGAGATCCACCAGGGAACCACAGCTGCAAATTCCAGTTACTCAGGGGTTTGCACTGCAGCAAGTCCAAGCCCAGCCTTTGCACAGACAGCTCTGTTCAGGTTTTCAAAGGCAAGGAGAGAGACACTGAAATGAGCATCAGGATCCAGACTGTGAATCCCAAGTGTAAAGCCCTGAACACGAAGCCTGCCCCAGAGGGCAGAGGGCATTTCAGATTTGTCCTCATCTTCAGCCCTCCACGTTCCATGTGTACGCACCCAACTCCCAGCGCTTTAATCTTCACATTTCGCCCACAGGGACCATGCCAGAGAACATTTTTCTGCCTGCTTTCCAAATCCCATTCTCTATAAAGGGATGTAGCTGCAAAGCAGAAGGTCAGATCCAAAGCCTACTTAAACACATTCATTTCAGTTGGTGATCACTGAGGAATTTATCAACAACGCAGAGTGCTGTTTTGAAAGTTAAAAAGATAAAAAAGAAGTCATCACTGGAAAAGTGATGCTGCTGGACTTCACCCTGTTCCCAGTGAAGCCCACCAGTAAAATTGTTCTAATCTGAGTGGAACACTTTCTACAGCATTAACTCCTGATCTCAGTTCAGCCAAGTTTTGATCTTAGCAATGTACTCATCACTGCCAGAAAGATCAGCCTCTCCCCTGTTTGCCTAAGGTTACAATTTCTGATCACTAACAGCTGAAATCAAATTATGTCTCTGAGTTCACATTAATACCAAGAAACAAAGCAGAACATTTTTTTTCTTGGAGTATGTCTAAATTAATTAATACTCTCTCTTGTTCAGTTCCAGCATAAGAATCAATTAAAAAAATCACTGGACTCTATGCCTATTACTGCTCTGCAGCTCCCTGGCTACCCAATAACCATTTCTAGCACCTCCACCAGGTACTCAAGCCATATTCCTGCCAGTCCCCTCATCCTTAGGGCATGAAGCCACGACCCTAGCTCAGAAACTGACATTTCAGTACTATTTCCCTCTCCCAGTTCTGTAGCACGGAGGGGGTTGCACCCCCTGCTTGGCATCACTCTGCACATGGATATTTGCTCCATCTGTGTCATCCTATGGAAGGAGGGAACAAGCACATTCCCTGGCTTGGAAACAAGCAAATGTTTGGAACTGGGGAAAAACATTTTAGAAGGAATTTCCATGGCTCATTTCTCTTTCCATTCTCTGGTACAAACAGAATAATATAACAATGCCTGCTTGTTATAGCAGCACCAAAAAGAAAAGCAAGATAAAATAATGTAAAAAACAATAGTTCATTTTGTTAGACAAGCCACAATGAATTACCTCCAATCATTACTTAAATTATAATTCACTAACTTTCTACTTCACTATATGAAATGGTGTTTAGAAAAGGATTGCAAACAATAATTTAAGGACCTTTCCAAAGGTTCTTTCTTTTTATGCTGTATTCTATGGCATATAAAAGTGTGTTAAATATTTATTCTACCATATAAAACTGACCTCCTGGTTTATTTGTTCTGCTTCATTTAAGAGGGGATTAGCTGCTGTTTTATTGCGATCATACAGTTACTTCAAATCTATATAGGTATTGATGTTATTGAAGTGATAATGCTAAAGTCACACTGCTTTAAACAGGTGCAAAGTAGTTAACTTCGGTGAAGTTGTTACAGCATGAGAATTTCTTCTTAGACTGAATTACACCCATACAAAGCTAATAGTGCTTCATTCTCATCAGATACATCAGCACATAGCCTCTCTTTTCACACACAGGCTACACATTCCTGCAATCTATCTTTCAACCCCACATTCACAGAAGGAACATGTTATATTCACACAAACACAACCCTGGAGCCCAGAGCCACTGTGCTACTTCTTGCACATTTCTGCAACTAACAGTTCTACTGTTGCCAGATACATTTTTGAGCTATTTTTGACTGAGTTTTGGGTTGCTTAATTTGCAACCTGACACCTTATGCAGACAGTGAATGAGTTTTATGTCAAACTGAATATTTTGGTGTGAAGCTTTACATTCACTTTTGGCAGACAGAAAGGGAAGATGCAACATCACCTTATAAAATTGTGCCTTATTTATAAAAGATATCACACACCATTTTTTCCCAGGTAACATGCACAAACGCAATTCAGTGAAGGACAAATGAAAATGCAATGCCAAATCCCACATTAGCCTCACTCCCCTGATTTCAACAGGGTTGAAACACAGATGAACTATGTTCATTGTGCCAAGGAAACAATAGTGGGATATGTGCAGTGTGGGGGCAGGAGATGCTGGAACTTGCGAGTCCCCATCCAGACAGATTGCTTTTGCATGGAGACCTTCGTTTAGAGGAGATTAGGTAAACTGGTGGCCAAGGTCTGGTCCCAATGCTATGTCAGGGTGAGGCTGCAGTGAGCACAAACAGGAGCTGCTAGTCTTCATATTGGCTGTATTTACTCAGTCCAAGTCACTGGAAAAGAAGGAAGAAGAGCAGGCTTGGGGTGACCTCATCACAGTACTGCAGTATTTAAAGAGCGGCTACAAAGAGGATGGGGGCTCTCTCTTCACAAGGAGCTGCACAGAGAAGCCAAGGGACAATAGGTACAAGTTGCACTGGGAAAGGTTTCATCACAGTGAGAACAATCATGTCCTGGAGCAACCTCCCTGGGGATGCAGTGGAGTCCTCATAGCCGGACGTTTTCAAGATGCGATGGGAAAGAGTGCTAGATAATCTCATCTACACTCCCTTTACCACAAAAGGTCGGCCCACATGATTTTTCAGGGTCCCTTCCAACCTAAGTGGTTCTATCATTCTGTGAATAAATGCAGCCCTGCACAATGAGAAGTGTGACTCAGAAGCTCATTTCTGTTCACCAAGGCTGAAAATGTAAAATATGGTTTGAGCATCAAAGAATGCTTTCCAAGTCAAAACAAAAGAAAGCAAAAGAAACCATGTTGAGGTACTTTCTTAATCTAAATTGGCTTTTAGTTTCACTGGGACTGAACCTGATAAGTCCTTACATTCCATGTAAAAAATACAATTAATCTAAAATTGTAGCCAAGGCCTGGTGAGCACCAGCTACCAAGAGCATTAGAAAAACCCTTATTTTCCTCTGTCTCAAGAGAAACTTTTATCTCTGTCCCTAACACAGAAAAGCTGAGGAAGTCACTGGGACGCGAGGTTGGCACCCCATGACACACCCCATGGGGCAGAGAAGGGTCACTCTGCTGCACAACAGAAGGAAACAGGGAATTTCATCTGGCTGCAAGCTGCTCCGATTGCCAATAATCCTACTGATTCAAGCCTTTAATAACAACCTACTAAGACAACAATTACGTAGGATGCTATTCCTTGACCTATACCCCGCTGAAGCAAGAGTCAGTCTGCTGGGACATCACTGACACAGCTGTCCTGGCTCATGGACTCAGCCTACATGTTTTACCACATCCCCTTGTTGCTGAACACGAGGGTCTGAGGCTGTTTGTATTCACAGTCATTCCTCCTTAACCACTTGAAGCTCCCTTCCACTTCCCCACGAGGGATGACCGCTTATATACAGTTTTGGTCTATGTGTTGATGATAAATTATGCATAGCCAAATCGAAAGGGTGGACCATGGGACACAGGGGTACCTCCCACACACAGCCAGGAAGGAGGCTGGCTGCCAGCCCCCAATAAGTACACGCACCCCCTTCAAATCCAGACAGAGTTTAAAACGACACAACAGACTGCAGCCATCAGGTGCTGGGCTCAGCTAGAAAAGGTACACTGCCTAGCAGCCAGCCCTGTTTATCCCCAATTTCTCTCTGTTTTCCCACAAACGCTCCTCCCCGACCCACCTTGATGCCTCCTTTCCCCACCTTCAGTCCTTCTCCTGGCCATCTCCCTTCTTCTGGGCACACAAGTTTCTTCACACTTTCCTTCCACCAGCCCTGGGTCTTCCCATGAGCAGGAGGAGGCGAATCTGCTTTACTGTTTTGCAGGGCTGCGAAGCACGGGAGTGCTTTTCACTTCTCCCCACTGCAGACCATACACCAAAGGAGCATCGGAGCACAGTCTGGCTTGCTTTACTGCCAGAGCATCACACAAAAATATCGGTTACAACAAGAGAGAAGCTCAACTTCAGTTTAATGTGACACACTGAAAGAGCAAGTGATCCATGCTACCACAGCACATTTCTACTCTTTATTTCTAAAACAGAATATAAGCAAAGTTAATTCTTCTCCCAGTTCAAATACTCATGAAGTAAATGACAACTCAGACAGTAAATACCCTTTCTATGGCATCCCATTTCTCTCTGTCATTTCGAGTGACAGCCCTGCTCTCACTGAATTAAAAAAGGACAATTCTGCTTTGTAATTAATGAAATAAACATTTGCTTTAGTATGACTAGTTTTTCTGCACTGCTAAGCACTATTAGTATCTGTACTTCAAAATCTTTTGGTTTTTATAGTGTTTCTGTAGGAACAGGCCTGAATTTCAAAAGGTTATTTTGCTTTTCTCTGTATCCTCTTAAAAGACAGACATGAACATAGCACTAAGTGAGCTACCTATGAAAAACATGGTCTAATAAAGTTAATCTGATCGAGCTGGAATAAGTGACTATTCATTTCATATTCAAAGCATGATATCCAACTCTGTGAAAAGACTGATGAGGTCCTCAGAGTATGAAAAATGATAGGATGTGATTGAATTATCTCAGCAATATAGTTTCTTACACAAGAGCTAGAAAAAGGACACAGTAAAGGCTAACCCATTAAACATGCAGAGAAATAGGAGCAATTCCTTAATGCAATTCAATCCTTATATTTGTCATAATTTCAGCTACAACTGTCATTGGGGCTGTGCAAAATGAGACATCTTCTGGAAGTGCTTCTCTCTGCTGATTAACCAACTTGCTTAAACAAGCCAGTGAGACAGTAGGTGCCAAAAGCATAAATCTCCAAATTAGCCACTGTGACTTGCAGAAACCCTTAATTTGACCTAGCTTCCAGACTCACTCATTCTAACAACATTTTTCATACTGTCAATCATAAATCAGTCCCATCTTCTTAAGCTAGCCTGCTAGTAATACTTTTCTGTATCACTAAGCACTAGAAATTGCAGCACTATCTCAATTGTAGTCCCTCTTCTAACACTGAGCTGAAATAAAGTTGAAAAGTCTTGTCTGAATTTCTGTCTGGAAGATCAGTATTATGTGCACTTATGTCCCAAGTGATACAGCTTGATGATTCCCATCATGTCACAGCTTCACCATCTGACACCATGTTGACAACCCAAGGCAGAAAGGTTTTAACATCATGCATTGTATCACTGATTTCATACCAACAATGCTTTTAGACAGCTATATATTTCCAAAGCACAATGAGGAAGACTAACACAGCAACTTTTCCAATTGCAGGTGTAATTGTCAAAGCAACACATCTTCAGTTCTTCACTCTATGAAAACACGAACTTTATACAAATACTTCCATCTTCCTTTGTTTGCTAGGGTGGTAGTTGCCTCACCTAACTCCAGGCATCCACAACTTAGGAAGGATCATAATTACTTTGTATCTCTATATGATGATAGCTTTTGTTTGTTGAAATGCTACTGTCAATAGTAACATAAATTTAATAAGAAAGTTAGTAATTCCCAAGCAAAATCTCCTAGCCAGACCATTGTTTACTGAAACTACATGCAAATATATTTTATTCAAAGCAAAGGTATTTATAACAGTTTAAGCATTGCTCTCGGGCAGGAATTAACAATATGTGGCACTGCTTAACAAAAATGAAACATCTTTAATCTCTAAGTTTTAAAATTAGTCAATGAAAAAAGAGAGTCTCTTTCTGAAATAAGTATTTCCACAAGGTTACAAACTCTTATTTTCAGATTCTGTTTATGTATGTTCAGAATACAACCAAATATTAAATATAATACACAGTGCAAACTGTGTCTTTAATACAGACTCATATCAAAGCTTTACAGATTAAGTGAAAAAGAAAGAAAGATAAAGGAAGCCGCCCCTTTCAGAGGAAGGTCTGTGAAACAATAGAAAACCTCTGCATATAAACACCTGGGAACCACTGGCAAACACAAGTACCACCCTGAGGACAGAGAAGATGATTCAGGGGAAAGGCAAAACCAAACAATTACAAATCCCAGTGGGAAAAGAAGAGCAACAGGTTCTCCGGAGTGGAGAAACAGCTGAAATGGGTGTTTCTGAATCAGGAGATTGCCTCCTGTTCTTTGGACCTGCTATTAGACACAAAAGTGGCCTTTTCTCGTGTTCTTTTCTTAATAAAGGTAATTTTGCAAGGAATACCTGCATTTGTTCTCAATTCTTCTTCCTAACCCAAATACTGAAAAGTGCCCAAAATGATAACTAACCATTTGCGAAAAAAGGAGCAACACTGTGTCATTCTGTTATCGATAAATCTAGGATTTTTTTTGATAAAATATTCTTTGGTCAAGATGGTGTCATAATGGTCTTCTATACACATAGCAATAATATTATCCTTATTAACAAATACACCACTAATACAGTGACATTCAGTATGGCATTTGAGAAAGCAGCAGAATCCCTGCACCTCCAGCTCAAGAATATTTTCTGCCCTGCTTCACAATTTGCTTCTTTTAAGCCTCCATTTAACTTTCTTTCCAACTGCCTGTCAAATTCATCACCTAACTCACACCATCAGTCCAGCTGCTGACAGACTGCTTTCACAGTTATACTTATATAGATGTAATCACCAGTTATTTACAAATTGATTAGGCCAATTCCAGTTATGCATTCCACTTAGCAGCAGGGAAGGGCAAAGGGAAATTGCTGTAAAATCATCTCTTTGTCCTCCAGACAGGCAGCCTATAGCTACAGCACTATAACAGCACTACAACAGCAGCCCCCCAGGGATCCTCCAGCAGACTGACAGATTTCCCATTTCTGTATTTGGTCTATTAATAATTATCAGAAACTGGGAAAAGACAGAAAATAAACTAGTTATAATCAATCTGAAAGCTACTGAGACAGTTTTTTCGTTCATTCTCTATGTTCCCTTTTCAATGAGTGAGATTACATTTGTACAAAGGTAGAATTATAAGAATCACTTTAAAGTGCATTGTTCTAGCCACACAGTAAGATTTAATTATTTTATTTAAATCACCGATCTAAAACCTTTCATACACACTCAGACCTACTCAAAGGCTTTAATGATTATATGCTAATCCTAAACTCTGGTACATATCAATCCATTTATTAGCTGTACAATGAGGTAGGGACATAATTAGAAAATGTAATAAAATAAATTTTGCTTTTTTAAACCTGAAAAGGTTTTAAAAACACTTCTTTTCTTCAATATCTTCTGCAATCATTTTACAGACTGTTTTATACTAATGAGATTCTACCTTTGGTATCTAGGAATTCAGTATATGGTCTACATTCAGTCCACAAGAAAATAACAGTCCCAAGATTCAACTTTAAATCAAGACATTATCTTAAAATTGGCCTTTTTATAGCAATGAAATATTAAATTAAAAATTAGAAGCTGTTTTCTCTACTATGCAGAGAATCTACAGAATAATGGAAATGTATTGTCTTTATTCTCAGGTCAGCTGTACAAGGGATTAGATCTTTTAATTATCTCTCACAGAATGGAAAACAGAAGCCTTGAATCCATTCAGCTGTTCAGTTTATGACCTGGAGAATTAAATCTGACCCCTCACAAAGTACATCTAAGCATCACACACGCCCCGAGATATAGCTATGGTGTTAAAGCTGTCATGTAACTCTCAGTTGAGACATCTTTATGCTACAGAATAACTGAGATCCCACTGAAAATGTATGCGTTCCTCCATTTTTTGGACATAGTGCATGAGAGTCCCAGGAGGATTGCCTTGCTGTCCTGCTCTAGCTTTAAACATAACTTTAATCGTGCCGAAGACAAGTTTAGCACTCCCACACACTATATTTAGAACCACAGAATAACTTAGGTTGGAAGGCACCTCTGGAGGTCGTCTAGTCCAACCCCAGCTCAGCACGGAGCCCACGCAATCAGGTTGCTCAGGGCCTTGTCCCCTCCAGATCCGAACACCTCCAGGGATGGAAGGCCACCACTTCCCTGGAGAGCCTGCTTCATCACCTTCTTGGGAATTTTATTACCCCCTACATCTAATCAGAACTTGCCATGTTGTAAACTGTCACTGTTGACATTTTATAGAATCATAGAATGGCCTGGGCTGGAAAGGACCTTAAAGATCATCAAGTTCCAACCTCCCTGCTGTGGGCAGGGACACCCNTTCTCTTCTCCAGGCTGAACAACCCCAACTCTTTCAGCCTGTCCTCATCGGGGAGGTGCCCCAGCCCTCTGATTAATTTTGTGGCTCTCCTCTGGACTCTCTCCAACAGGTCCATGTCTTTTTTATGTTGGGGGCCCTCTGCCATGCACCTTGGACAAAAGTCTGTCTCCATCTTCTCCACAGCCCAGAAGCAGGGACAGGGAGATGGGGACAATTTTCTCCCTGAGCCTCTCGAGAAAGCCTGGCCCCCGCAATCCCTCCTCGCACACCCAGCCTCTGCCTCCAGGCAGCCCCTCCACAGACCCGCTCCACTCCATCCCCAGGGACAGCAAAACAGACCTCCTGTCTAAAATTTCTCTCTAACAGGAACATCATCACAAGTGAGCGAGGACACAGACTTTAAAGCGGGGTGATTAAAATTAGCCTTCCAAACTCATATTTAGCATCTATCAAAAAGCGACCTGGCGTTCAGTGCTGCTGAACACCTTTAACTCACAGCATCTTTGCCCATCCATGTTTTTTTACAAGGCCACCTTCCATCATAATATTGTACTATGTAACATAAATAACAAAGCAAAACTTTCCCCTCTGGATCTGTCATAAGGAACGTGGGATGCCCTGGGGGGGTCAGCATTTCTGATCTGAACATGTAGCATTAGACTATTGGATTCTAACAGAAGAGAAGCTATTTTTAGGCACACTCATGTAAATGAATTCCTTTTTTTTATTTTTAAGATTTTAATGTCAGAATAAATTTCTCGTCCCATAGTGCTATCAATCACAACAAATATTCCTGTTTCCATTTACACTGTCTGCCTTCAGATTTGCAGCAGCCTGTCCTGAGGTCTGACCCTGAGAATTCAGGAGGAATTTCATTACAATCCTACAAAGAAAATATTAGGCCTACAATGACCTTGGTGATCCCACCACCAAAAAGTCACGGTTGAAATGGAGAAGCAAAGCTGTCTTTCTAAATCTATGCATGCACCAAACATATAAAAAAAACCCCAACCTGGTTTAAAAGTTACACATTTGACATCGCAATTTGCTTTAGAAGTAGTGTTTTTTTTGTGGCAGTAAATACCAATCCCACCTAACCACATATCTATGGGTCACAATCCTTGGGCGCAGGCATTACTGTGCATGTATCTAGGTTCCAGCCTTTACACCCTGCACAGCTCCCCTGCAATTCAAATAACAGGCAATGTGATTAACACTGCTAATCTGGCTGCAATTTGAATTTTGGCTGACTCTTCAACATGGGAGCTCTGGGAGTTTTGACTGCAATATAAGGAGCATTGTTCAGTCTCAGGATTTTATCACAGCCTTGAAATATTTGATGTTTTAAATTAAGTACCATCGCTTGGAGACAAGTGATTATGCAGCAATCTGTACTTTTTTGAATTTTATTTTAATTTAGTTCTAGCTGTCATAGTTGCAGAAAAAGGTTAAAGGTTTTTAAGTCCCCTCATCCCTTTCCTGTATGAAAAAGATAAACAAATTCCAAATGGTAAAAAAGAGGCTCCAACTTGTATCCTGTTTTACAAATAAAGATGATACTGGTTGCGATTTGTCCCGTAATTTTCTTGTGTGTATACGTGATATAATTGATGGTTAGATCTCAGGGGTAAGCAGGATCTCAGAGGTTTTCACTTCTGCTTGTATACTATTTCGTAAATTGATGAAACTATAGTAATTAAAAACAATAGTATAAAGTCAAAGTCCTAGAGATGGTCCAGATGAATGTATTCTAGTGTAAGAACTGCAACCACGCAAGTTTTGTTGTGAAGCTGCCTTCCCAGAGCAGACAAAGATAGTGGACAATTCCACTCACAGGTATGGCCCCAATAATAGGGTAAAATATTAGGAAAAAAAAGAAAAAATCCTCCCATAGCAAGTAATATTCCTCTTGGAAACAACAGGAGCGGCCCCTTTATTCCACTCACTGATTTTATTGGTACGGCAGGAAGGGAAATAGGACAGTGGTGACAGTGCCCATAGCTGAGCATCTCCTACCAAACCAAGGCAGCAGCCAAAAGTATCTGACCAATGTGACTGGTACCAAGAGACCCGAAATTGGCCCCCAGTCCTCCACCACCAGGAACAAATCCTGAGCGGCTGGAGCCACCTGTGTATCTTTTGACATAATACTTAATTTTCCAGCCCGTAAGCAACTGACAGCAGATGTCACTGAAATAACTGGACACATTAAGCTTCTATTTATTTAATTCTTATGTGGAAAATGTGTCACACTCCAAACAGTTCAGTATGTTAATATGCCACTGTTAGCAACCTACAGCAATCTTTTATAATTTTATTCTAGACCTATTTGCTTATTGATTTTATTCTAAATCATAATTAAAACCTGCTTTCTTGCTTCCAGCCTATTTTTTTAAGTGCACTCTTAACTTCACCTTCAGTTTCATCTAGCTGAATAAACAGAACCATTATCTCAAACAAACATTTAATGTCCTAACATAATTTATCTACTATTCATTTGCATTAAATGACATAGAACAGCTGTGAACTTCCAGAATAACATATTCCATTAATAATTTGCAGCACAACAGTTCATAGATGAGGGGGCTCTGGGGGCTGAACTTTAAGGAATAACACTGTAGTATCTATATCTGCTCTAGGAAGATGACCAAAGCTATATTTGGAATTGGTCTCTGAGTAATATTATCAATAAAAATCTATGACATCTAAAATACTCTTATTTGAATCAAACTTTTTCAAAAAAAGTGTCTTCAAATTTTCAAGTCTAAGGTAAGGGGGAAGCTTTTAACAACAGCATTAAGTTTTATTTCTTATATTAGTACATAGTTCCTTATGCTTCAATGGGACTATACATGACAAAGAGGGTATCTAGTCTTGAATTTGAAAAGTATTCATCTCAAAAACATTTAAGGAATCAATTTTAGAATAATTTTTAAAACGTTACAATAAGCATTACAAATGAGGAATGCCAAGCTGTAAATATGAATAACATCCATTTCGAAATAAACACACAATATAATGCCTACTAAATTTAACTCTTTTGTGGATTTGCATCAGATGTCACGAAGCCTTATTAGCTTGACGAACTATAAGCATGTTTTAGTAAAATTAATCCTCTTGCGTGTAGCTGCACTCCTTTGATAAGTCAACATCCTTAGCATTAGCTCTTCTGGTTTCTTGAGATTCTCTGAGCACACGTAAGATAAATTCAACTTGCCAGTGTCTTATCCTAATGCTCTGCCACGGTGCGTAGTGACAGGCATTCCCTGTGGGAAATGCAGGCTTCAGGGCTGGCTGCTGTTTCAGCAGTGGCTTCATGTGAACAGCTCAGAAAATAAACCTCATGAATTTCCTAAAATAAATTTGAACAAATTCTGGAGTATGCATTTCAAAATACAGCTTTTGAAACACACACTTCTGTGGTTTGAAGCCCCATTAAAGCCTATTTTTTTGTACAATACTGAGAATTTGTTGCAAAGAAATACCTGTCTTTACCCCAGGTCCACACAACTTGATGGTGGTCAAAGGACCCCTCCTCACCTACAAGATTCAACAACCCATATGCACGATAAGTCCAGGCACCAGTGTGAGCCACTTCCGGAACAAAGGCCAAACATCAGAAAACGCTTCAAACAACAGAAAAGCTGAAAAGAGTTTGCTCAGCAGTGCAGTTCTTCACAGCCACCCCATGCTCATGCTGCACTGGTCCCCTGGGGACATCCTCTGGTGTGACCCGTCTGCCCCTGTCTCACTCAAACGGCTCTCATTACGCAGATGCACTTTTCCCCTGGTATTAAATTATACCGGTGGTTACACTCTTCCGGAATGATGAAATGATCAAAACCTGATGACAAACACATGAATACAGGAACCCGATGCTGCCGTACAGAGAGCATTAGGGGACAATCAGCATGGTGGACTTCACTCAGATTTGTCTTAAGGTGAACTTGGTTGTTCCAACATCTTTTGAACAGAAGTGCTATGTGTGGCTTGGAGTAGGTCCACTTTATCTAGACAAATGTACCCAGTCCACAAGCTTGACTCAGTACAAACCCTCAGGAATGAAATAATCTTAACCCCAATAACTAAGCTTTCAGGTCACCGGGAGATACAAAAACTGACACATATTATCGGTCTGATCTGGAACGCATCACAAATATTTTCCAAATTACCTACTGCATTCATGTGATTGTGACCAATGAAAGCTGCATAAATTGAAAAACTGGAAAGTTGCCTCCACCCCCAGCTTCCCTACCCAGCTGGGAAAGAGCACTAGGTGAGCAGAGAGAAGACCAGGGGCTTTTCCAGATTTCTGCACCTACCTATAACACTGCCCTTTGGGGAAATATTAACTTAAGCCTGCCTCTAGAGGAAGGAGCTGCATGCTAACTCTTTGACACATTATGTCACCTTTAAAGAGCTTTAAACAACTGGCAAGTGACAGTGGCAGCTGCTGGCAGGAGTCTGCTGGGACAGGCGTCACCGTGGGCTGCACAGATTCCTCGGTGGAGCTGCACGCTTGCAGCTCGGGTGCCAGTACGTGCAACCTTTTCCTACCATGAAAAAAACCAAAAAAACAACAAACCAAAACCCAACAACCAACTTTTTCCCGGGTTTGGTTCTTGGGAGATTATTTTTCTTTTTAAGTACTTTACATGTGCAGTCTTATTGGATGGGTGACATTGGTTGTAATCCTGGTTTCTTTTTGAAATCTCCTTGTGGGTATGGTCCAGAGAGAAACAAAAATCAAGGCGGGGGGGATGTCTGGGCTGCCTGGGCATGGAGTTAACAGCAGGAAACTGGCTTTGTTTAAGCTGTTTTTTACAAGCCAAATTTTTCTCTCCCTCTTTCCCTCATTGAGCCCTTGGACGAGCTAAGGACCAAACATTATTTTTCAAAACTTAGTGAAAGATGGCAAACAAGTTAAGCATTTGTTTTCCTTTCTGACTCCTGTAGACAAATGCCAGCCCACTGATGCCAATGTCAAAAACAACTCAAAATGTATTAAGCCTCATATATGTGAGGTCAGAGTGACCTAACGGACACAACAGTTAATTCAGCCTTTTCATTTCAAATTCTTTTCCTCTTGACTAATCCTACCAAACACAAGTCACACGTCTTCTCACTTCTCCTGTGTGTACAAGAAAATTCCCTTCTCTTGTGAGAGCTTTGCAGTCAATTGACCAAAAATACTATTAAAAACCTAAATATAGTTATAAAAATATGCAGCACCAACAGTACCATAATGAAACTCTACAAAAAAGAAACCCTGACTTCAGAGAACATAAACGTAAAGAGTGATACATCCTACCAGAAAAGGAAGGAATTTCTGCAAAATATAGCAGAATTTTCCTAAAGAGATGATGTTATCTTCAAGCTTGGGACTAAAAATAGTACACGGTACACAAAGCCAGAGACAGTATGTCCTCCATGAAGTTTGCAAACAACATAAACTGCAATCAGACAAAATACGGGGAATATTAATATAACAGCAATTGCCCTATTAATTACATTATTTGCATTTAAGAGTTTTCCAATCTTTTATTACATTAATAATTTCTTTAGGGCATAACATTTTAGGATGCTTACACAGGAGTATGCGATAAAAAGTCTAAATAAACTGATAAAAAGATATTTTAACACTAACAGTGAGATGCAATGGTCTTCTCAGCAGCAGCAAAAGAGGCTGTAGCCTAGAGATAAAAAGGAGTGAAACATGTTGGGTGGCTTGTTTACAGGCTAGTGCAACATGTCTCCAGGCCGCATAGCTCTTACTGTCCACCCAAAGTCCTCCCTCCCTTCTGCTCAAGTGCTATACATAGCTGTCAAGTTGAGATGCCAAATAGCTTGTGACCAATATAGGTTCTTTGGTAACTGTTAATTCTTCATAGTCCAATAATATCAGTGCAGTGGAAATACTTTCCATACTGTAATTTTTTTTCAATAGCATAATTACCATAATTTCCTTAGAAACTTCATAGGGGCTACCTGTTAAAATTCAGTTTTTTGCCTTCCAGCACACAGAGCACAAGAGTCATCACCTGCCTTCCAGATCAGCAGGATGAAGCCACAGGGCAGGCTAAGAGTAGGAAGCCTGCTTTAACATGTCAGCGTTTGCTATTCACCCATCTAATGTCTCTGTAAGCAACACTGGATGCACAACTCCTTAAAGTACATTCACAGGTTCAGTTACAGAAAATAGGTTCAACCAGAGAAAAAACAGATTTTTTTTTAATATAAACCACTACAGTATCTTCTAAGCAAGCAGAGCACTTAGTACAGAAATGGACTATCAGAAGTTATAAGTTTGTTATCTTTTGTCATCTTGAGGGAAGACAGCTCTGCTTTTGCAAACAACTCAGTATTGGGATATGCGAGCAAAAACTACCAGTTATACAGAAAAGCAGGAGAAGATTAGACCATTTAGCAACCAAAATTTGACCTATTACCTAGACAATGTCATCAAACTGAAATTGGTGAGCTGTTTGATGTCCACAGTACAAACAGTTATACTGAAAGCAGCCATCATTCTATTAAATGCATCACTACAGCACATAGAAAATACAACTACAGGATCAAAATTACCAGGACTGAAGCTGGGACTGCTTCCAATATACATAGCTACATATTTCCAAAAATATTAAGTGCCTTTGATTTTGGAAGATTCTCAGAAGCTGCCTTTTTGAAATTCATAAGAGGACAGGTAAATCAAGCAAGCATCCAACTAACGTTATGGCAGTTTCTGACAGCTTTAGCTTAACAGCCAGGCTTCTTCTGCTAACTTAAATTTGGAGCTCATGCTGTTTGCTGCTTTCTAAAATAGGCATGACTATGGCACACTTCTAGATCTATGTAGACCTTATGTGCTTCAGAGACAAGATGCAGAAAGCCCAGACAAGCATTTCTTCAGAGCTAGCAGTATCACCCTAATGTCAGTCTCATACTCTTCACAGGACACAGACAGTGTTATTCCCACAGAAAATCAACCTTGACCTTGGAAAAATGCTCAGGCCTATCACAAGTCAAAATTATAGGGAAAGAAATGTGAAATAGGTGCCTATCGTTTCAGCAGTAGCATATCACTTCAGTCTGGAAAGATTATTTAACCCCAAAGTTTAGAAGTAATGGGCATTAAGGGTCCTCAGCACCACCTAGGTTTCAGTCTCAGGGGAAATCCAATTAATAATATAGACACAATCAAATCTACAGCAGTGTAACGGGATAGCTCCATTAAGCTCTATTAAGATATGAATAGAAATTAATTGTTAAGCTGGCTTTCTGCAGACAATGAAACTCAGGCCATGCTACCAAAAATGAGCTAACTTTCAACATTTGATGTGATGCATCACTTATTACCATCTTGAAAAACATTCAAGACCAAGATGGACACAACTTGCGAGTGTTATCGGTGTTTTCCAGCTCAGGACAATGGGCACAGCTGCACACAGGCTACTGGGCAACAGAGACGTTTAATCTGAGCTGGTACAGACAGCGTTATGATCTTAAACAGTGACAATAAATGTGTCATACAGCAAATTGAAACACAAATGCTTATTCCTAAAGGTCTTATAGTTGGCAAGGACAGAAGCCTTAAAGAAGGTGATGGAAAAGCTTTTGTTGTTCTCACAGCTGATGGCAGGTTAAGACAGTCTCCAAGATGCTTGTTATGTTAGTTTTGTACCATGAAAAGCTCTGGTTACTAGAATAAAGATGTTAAAATAATTACATGTAATTCTGTACTATGGCACATAAATAAATGCCCTGGTTTCAGAGTGACAAAACACTCTGCAGTTCACAGTAATTTCACCCATGGGTGATGGATGCTTAGCACTTCTCAAAAGTCCCAGCAGTGACGGAGAAGCCAGATGTTCACACCAAACTCTGTCCCAGTCAAAAAGGGCTCTGCAGCTGCACATACATAACCCACAGACAGGTCTGCATTTTTAGACAGCTGTTCAGTAGATTTGTGCCACAAACTCTGTTTCTCCACTGGGCATGGTGCAGGAATGTTTAGAAATGTTCATACATGAAGCTGACACTAGTTTTTCTTCCATCTTCCACAGCAAGAATGAGCCATCAAAACACAACTAGGAAGACTCATTGGTAAATGGCCACACAAAACATTTGAGATTAATCTGCCAGTAGATCTCTGCAGCAGCTCAACAGGAGCTCTGCAGCCACGCTTAATGATGGCTTCAGACACTCACAGAAAATTTTGGACCAGATGCCCAGAGGTCCAACTCACAGCAGGGTGATCTTCAAAGGTAGGTCAGGTTTCTCAGGCCTTTGCCAATTAACTTTTGAAAAGCTCTGAGGCTGGAGATTTCATAGCCTCTCTGGGCACCCTCCTCCAGGGTTCTGGCACTCTCAGTGGGATTTTTCTCTTCCTTACAACCAGCAAAAATTTCCCTTGCTACACCTCCTGACTGTTGCCTCTTGCCCTTTTTCCATGCTCCGGCAAGAGGACCTTTGCTCCATCTTCCCTCTACCCACCCATCAAGGGGCTGAAGACAGCAATTCAATCTCCCTTGGCCTTGTCTTCTCCAGGTGGCACAAAAGCAGACCTCTCCACCTCTTCTTGCATGTTTCCATACTCGAGGCATGCACACAGCAGCTTCTCTCATCACACTCACTTCACAAACCCCCACAGGATGAAGGGCTGGGCTCTGTTGACGGAGCAGGGGGTACACTGTACTGAAATGTACACTAATAGTCACAGAGAGGTTCAAGATGGCACACACACCAGCACTGCGCTCTTATCACCAGTATTACCCACCACCTGCACGCAAGCACACTCCTGTCCCTGCTCCAAAGCCAACAGCAGAGCACAGGGGTGTGTGTAGTCTGAGCAGGGCAGGAACCCCCGAGCACACCAAGGCTCAGGCCACAAGCAAGAACCCTGTAACTGGCACTGTCTGAGCCTGACTTACAGCCAGGTTAACAGACAGCAGAAGGGAGAGCATATGTGCGAGTCACAGGGGTGAGTTGTTGGAGTCATTGCCAGACACTCACTAGAGCTCGCGGAGCTGACATACACAGCCCCAGCTGTTCCCCATTGCCTCGTATCCTGGTTATGGGATTTGGCTGCAAACCCTTTCCTGTTTCCCCTCTTCCTGTCATCAAGGGTAATAGCGGCAACACAGCCTGTTTCTATGGTTTCCTTTGGTCTCTGTGTCCTATACAATCATACATGCAGCCTTAAAGCTGAGATCCTCTGTATCTGTGTTGCATCTAAAAGTATAACCGAGGGATTGCTTTAATGCTGCTGGTATTGCAAAGCCAAAAGAAACACTGGAGGAAGCAATCACTACAAGACTCCGTAAAGCCAAACTTGTCAGATGAACTCTATCAGAAACCCTCACCACTCTGTTACAAGGCAAAGAACAGAAATACCAGCAGATCCCAGCTAAATTTGCAGTACTGAGAACATCAACTGGAGAAGAGAGGTAAAGAATTCGTAAATTGAACAAAGTAAATGAAACTAAGCAAGATGAAAATAAAGAGGAAACTGTAAAAATATTTTTGTGACTTCTAAAGTATTTGTATCATTTTAAACTGCAATATTTGCAGCAAGCTGGGATTTATAAATGAACCTCAAAAAACTCTCTTGACAGAGGTAAAAATAAGTCAATCAAACTTGACTGCCTGCGATCAAGAACTCTCCAAATTAATCACTGCTTATAAGGCTGCCTAGTCATTTAGTCCCACTCAGTGTTGCTCAGCAGAGAAGATCCCAGTATATACTGAGACATCAACTAGTAAATTGCCTTATGACCTATTTTCTAAAGTGACAAAAACTCTTGCATGACACTTGAGCAGAACAGGTTCTGTAGCTTCTTCTTCATATGATATGCATCAAACTTTAACTCCTACTTCACCAAGGATTCCACCATTTGAACCATGCCACAGTGATTTGATTTTACTTTGCCATTCCCTGAAACTGACTTAAAGGAACACAGCTACTGGATGCTTAGTGCTTCACATTTATACCATATCCAATTATTTCACTTCATAAACCAGTATGGGTGAGGAATTTTATTTCTTTTTCCCCCTGAAGCTCAAATGAACTTGGCAAGAGAGAAGGGAAGAACATGGGACAAAGACATCTAAACCTCTTCTGAAGTATCAGAGAGTGCCCCATGCTAGAAATCAAACAACATAAGAGGAACTCGACAACTTTGAAGGAACTCAACAACTTTCAAGGAACTGGATGATGTATTTATGAACAGCTACTATAAAGTAACAACTGAGACACCATACTTGTTCCTCATATCCACCGTAAGAAGTAACTGTGGTCTGCTATTGTTTTACAATTACAGTATTACTTAAATCTAAAGATAACAGTTTCTAAATAGCAAAAAAACCACAACTGTATTACAAGAACATTAAAGTCTTTTTAAAATATCACTAGTGATATCTTACAATTCAGGAATGTTTATTTTTCATGGTGAATTGAATTTGGACTTTGTTTTCCTTCAACTAAAGATCAAGCAACTTATCCTACAGGATCAGGAGAGTCTCCAAAACAGAATTATTGATCAATTTGACTAATGCCAATAGAAGAATGATTTGCTTTTACATAGAAAGGGAGAAAAATGGCTCCTAAAGCAGACAGAAATATTCACTGAATAACAGATATATTCTTCTCACATTCCTTTTCTGAAATGAAAAAATAAATAACCGTGCTTCATGCAAAACAATACTCGATCTAGATTTCAGAGCATGAATATCAACTAATAAGCTGTGAAAAAAAACATTCCTACATTTCAGACGATAACAGTTAAGGATCTTGACACACTGCTAATGGACCTTGACACAGGGAATAATCCAAATTCACAAATAGCTGCCTTAAGATTATATTTAAGGATGCAGACAGCAGTCCAACAAATTGTCCAATAATCTCAAAGGCCCATCCACTGCTCTGCATCTGATGCAGGGCTCACTCAGAGACACAGCTCTGCTGGCTGCACACCCTCCCACCCAGGCGCCTACAGAGCTCTGCTTCAACAAGCCCCAAGCAGCACAGCCCATTTCCACACAAATATGTTTACTGTGAGTGCTGGATGCTTGGTTTGAGAAGCCAAGGTCTGAAGGTGAGTTGATGGCACCAGTAATCCCCTACAGAAGGACTGGAAAATGCAGCGGTGAGTTCTAAGTCAACAATAGTCAAGAGATGTGTTTCTGTTACTAAAAGCCTGAATTTGTGTAGCGTAGAGGGGGAATGGTTTGTGAAATTAAGCAAAACTAAAATCATTTCCTCACTTCTTCAATGTTGGCCAGCCCATTGCATAGAAAAAGGTAAGAAATTTAAAAGGCTACCTCCATAGCCATGCTTTGGTTAATTTTTCAATTTTCTTTACATTTCTTAGCCCTCTGTGTTTTTATGACAAAGCTGATTATTGGGCATTAAGCACATAAGCCATTCCCGAGAAGGAAAACTGAAAGTATACGGACTGTAACATCATATTGAAATATCAGTAAGACATGTACAGATACCAGCCATGAAGGATGCTTGCTACTGTACAGATGCTGTGCTGCAAACAGACAAGTTGTCAAGAAACAGACCTCGCTCAGAACATCAAATATCTGGGTTTTTTAAAGCAGAACTAGCCACCTTTCCAGAGATCTTCTGCAGTGTTGGGGCAGCACATGAAGGCCCATGGCAGCCAGGATATCCTGTGGTCAGGAGTTACCAGCTGATGCACCATCACCTGATAATCTCCGCTGACCTATTTCACCCTCTCGGAACTGTGCTATACGTTCTTACAACCCAAGAACATGATGCCATTTGACAAATGTCATACACTGAGCTGAAATCAATTTCTAAAGAGCTATAAAGAAGAATCTTCAACCAAAACCCACAAAGAATCCCAAGATATGGCTTCCTGTTTTTTACAGTCTAAGTTGTTATATACATTCTATGCAATTCCACTTCAGAGGAAGAAAATACCATCAGCAAATACATGTCATTGTTTATTTTTTCAGGGAAGCATGGCTAAATTCGCAATGAAGTAGTTCTACTTCTGTTTAATTACAAAACTTGGAGGATTGCACAATATAATCTGCACATGTTCATTATTTGGAGAACTCCAAAGCAAGTCGACCTCTTGCTGCTCGTCTTTAGTAATTCAAAGCTCTCTTCTACTAGTGCTCACAATGAGGGACTGAAAGTAAAACACTGTTTCTAACTATAAAATATACTAGTCTGAAACAGTCGTACTATTGTCTCCAGAGAGGATTCCTATCAGCATATTTGCATGTGAACTTTGAAAAGGAATTAAGCCTCTCCCAAGCAGAGCAGGACCCTGTGTGACCAACCTGAGTAACCTTTTTTGTAACCAGAGTCACTGTGTTCGTCCTCCATTTGGGCTGTGACACTCCATTAGCTGTTCTCTGATCCAAACAGCCAAATCTTCCCTCTAATATAATAAAGACTAAATAGCCATGTGAATTTGTGTCATGACATTTAATCTAATCTAACATAATTCACCTAGAATGTAATTAGCTCTGTGATTCCTTTTTTTTTTGCACTCAAGTAATAGACACCATGTTACCCAATTTCTGGGAATTGATGGGAAACTAATTTTCTCAATCTCAAATTTTTAACCTACTTTGTTGTTCTTGCTATGATCTCAAGATGGCAAAGAACTGGAATATTAGTCTGACAACACTGGACAGCCATGCCATGCAGATACAGGTGTAAAGGGCAGTGACTGAGCTCTTTCTTAGAAATAGTTGCAGTCAAGGTCAATGGTAAGCATATGGAAGTCAACTGAGGAAAATCGCATGTGGAAAAATCTAACTACAACATATGTAATGATGCATTTGAGCCGTGTTCTACCACACCACATGATCATATGCTTTCTAGATTTAAAATTATAGCATGAGTACAGTCCGTTAATACAGAATAATGTTTCAAAGTACGTGCTATTGGGCCACCTTAAATGATATTATCTGTATCTATACATTAAAAACTAAATCATGTTTACCAAATACATACATTTCTGTATCTAAAGCCAAATCTTGTGTCTGAATGGCAAGGAAGGGTAGTGGGGTTGCATGAAACACTCCTGATACAGATAGCTGATGAAGTGTTGCTATCAGCAAGAAGGGGGACAGACGGACAGAAGGCTTCTGGAGTAACAAGCACAAATCCACAACAGATTACTCCATCTCAAGAGTAACAGGAAGACTGGGGATTTCTCCTGGATTACCAAACAATGCAGTAATTCCTTGAACCTTAAGTGGGGCTGATTTTAATACCACATTGCATCCTTATTTTCTTTGCAGAATCAGAAACATCCTTCTGTTACAGTAAACACCAAACTCTGAATTACAGCCTTTCCATAGTAATTTTGGTGGAAATCTTTTGGAAACAGTGATTTTAGTCAAATTGTGGCATTAAATTTGCTCCCATTGATGTTAATGGGAAATTTCCATTGATTTTGCAGAGCAGATGTGGGCTCCTCACATTTAATTTATCACAAAAATTGATTGGAAATTGTTTACATAGTCCACATAGACATGCAAAATCAAAATTTGGAAACATGAAAGCTAAACCTCTACTTAAAAGCAATACTTCTGAAAACGCCAGTTATCCTTTCAAATGAGAGCTAAGAACTCTCAGGGGTTTTTTCCACTCTCTTTTTTTCCCAGGATGTTATTTTTATCTTGGCACCATTCATTTTTGCTATTTCATTTACATTGTGTTTGGTGCAATTACTGAGGTAGAATTGTGTCAAGTCTTCTCTGCACTAGATTTGTTACGCACTAACTTTTCTACTGGGTTTATAACTTTACAATCTATTTAACTGACATTTTAAATATTATAAAGATACAGCTTTGGACTTTAATACTCCTTCTGCCAGCCTCAGTTCTACTGCTACAGAAATGTTTCACAGTATTTCATATTCTTCAGCTCAAAATTACAGACAAGTAATCAAGGACAGGATTCTGCGCTGGCATTTAATCATCTCCAATGCAGATGTCACCATCTGGGTTAACCATCTCAATTCCCTTTAGAGACAGAGAACAGACTCAGAATTTCTAGCACACAATTCTATTCTGCAACACGTGCTTTCTCTGCTGTCACCTGCACAGCTGGACACCTGCCTTGGCCTGGGCATTTCCCTGGAGAGGGACAGCATGCTGGCAATGTGTGTTTCATCCACAGACCACATGGGAACATTGATGATGGGCATGCATGGAAATAATCTACACCTTCAACAGATGTGAGGAAATGCCAAACTATGGTCTTAGCTGACATCTCTAGCAGGTGCCTGACCCCAGGTCTCACACTGTTCTAACAGGGAGCTTGTTTTCCTCATTTTTTTTGCACGAGGCTCTCATTTGGCTCGCTGGGAGGATATGATATGATTAAGCATGTTGACATACAGTCACCACGTAATTGTAGCTATTCAACCTCTCCCTGTTGTTGTGGCAGAGGGTATATTTAGTAGCTACAGTTACCCTCAGAAACAAAATACACAGTCAGCTCTCAAAGCCTCTCCTTTCCCCTATGCACAACCCTGCATTTGCCTTAAAGCCTGTAATATTTTGCAATCAGCTGCACTCTGAAGTAACCACCCCCCGCTGCCACACAACGCAGATGAATGCTGAATCGCTGGAAAACACAATTCCAAGTCAGTTCTCCAATTCTGCATGTAGCACAGTATAGATCACTTTTCTATCACCCTGGGCAACTGGATGGCCCCGGGTTTCCTCAGTAGCTGGATAACCCTAGCTGAAACCTCCCTGTTTTTCACCTTCTCTGTCAATACCTTATCTCGGCCAGACGAAAAGGCCGAGCTTTTAACCTAAACGTCCCCCTCTGAAGAGCCGCGTACCCCCGCCCCCGGGATTCCGGGCGGAAAGGGGGCAGCAGCCCGCCGCCCAGGGAGACGAGACACCCCCGGGGCCGTGCGGGGGGGGGGGGAGTACCGGCAGTGGGAGTACACAGACACGGGGCTCCTCCCGCTGCGGCTGACCAAGCCCGTCCCGCGGGGGTCCCAGCCGGAGGTGCGGGCAATGACCGGGGACCGCCGGAGCTCCCCCCCAACGGGGTCCCGGCACCACGGCGGCAGCCGCATCTCCCCCCGCTCGGCAGCGCCCGCGGCTGCGGCAGCGCCCGCTCCCCTCCGCGATGCGCACACAGACACACACACGGATTTTCTGTTTTTTCCCCGAGGTTCGCGATTTTCAGCCCGCCGCACCGCAACGTGACAGACCACAGCGGGGCAGCGGCAATGTCCCCCTTCCAAAATACAAGGGGAGGGGGTTCAGCTTCCTACACCCACCGCGCTCGCCTACCTGTGCCGGTGCTCATGGCGCGCTGCAGGGGCCGCGCCCGCTNCGCTCCGCCCCCGTTCCCCCCCCCGCCGGCAGGTGCCGCGCACCCGCAGCCCCGGCGCGGCGGCAGCTCGGGAAGTGTAGGCAGCTCCGCGCCACCGCCCGCAGACTACATCCTCCTCTGTGCCTTGCTGCGGCCGGGGGGGAGGCTTCGACCCCGCCACTGCTGCGGACAGAACTGCTGCAGCCACCCCACCTCCCCGCGCCCTTCCCCAGAAGAAACTTCCCTGGTGTCACCTGCCTGCCCGCCCCCCTCCATCCTGCCCTACTCGTGCTCTATGACGCCCGATCAAAGCAAATTGGTGCACAGGTGCTCCAGCATGTCCCCAGAACGCGCAGGGAATGCCGATGAGGGTGTTTGCGTTGCTCCCCGGCTCAGCTGAGGCTCCAGGCAGCGCTGCACCGCGCAAGTGTTTGGCAGCAGTCTAACTGCTCAGGAGGGGAAGGTAGTGCTTTGTGGAGCAGGTGAACTCTCACTGATGCTTCATATTTGAAAGTACAAGAACACACAATGTTTTATTAAACGAGCTTATTCATCATTTTATCAATCTGAAAATCTGCAATAGTTCTGGAAGAAAGAATGTTTAAAAAAACCCAAAACATCTGTTTTGACAAACCCAGAAGGAGCCAGGTGTAGTTACAGAAGTGTGCTGTACTGCACAGCTCCTCTGATTCCCACTTCAGACTAGGCAGCGTGGAGTTACAGTAACAGCATGAAGACATAGGGGTGTGAAGACTTGCTTTGCATGTATATCAGCATGTTTACTATGCGCTTTCCCACCAACAGTTATCTAAAAGTTAAAACTTAACTAATAGCTGTAACCATAAAAAACTCACACAACTTTCCCATCCAGTAACCAAAGTGAGGTGAGCTCTGTAGTAGCACTTACATGCCATGATTTGACAGAATCGTGATCCTCAGCTCTGTGTAAGCACAGAAGTACAGTATGGCTCTGGTGTTGTTCATCTGGCTCGAACTGAGAGCCTCTGGAGGCAATCGCTGCCATTGGGAAGCATGTGGACCTGCACTCAGAGCAGCCGAACAGAATCAGACAATCCAGCCCAGTTTCCCATTTCTGACAGTCACCAGCAGTAGGTATCTGCTGAGGGGACTTTCTGAGCCAGATGTGTGTTCTTTGTATTGAAGAACCTTCCACGGATTTTCTTGCATTATCTTGCCTGGTTCTTGTTTGAACCCATGCATGTTTCAGGTAACTACAGCAAGGGATTTCACAGCTGAACTCTTTGCAGTGTGAAGAACCATTTGCTTTTCTTTTGAACCTGCCACTTCCTATCTTTATGATGCCCGCTCATTCTTATAGTAGAAGAGATAGCAAACATACCATTCCCTATTCGCTTTCTCTATGTCACTGATGAATTTATACCACTCTGCCAGAGACCACCCTTCACTCCTACTCTAGTTAGTCATTCCTTGAAACTGATGACTTGTAACTTCAGCACCACACTGCTATCTGTAACTGTCATTTGTTTTGGAGTTGCATCATGCATTGTTTAACACCATATTTTGCTGAGCATTTTTATTACCTGTTTTCCATCCTGTAATCTTCTACAGCCCATTTTCCATTGAAAGCTGTCCTGAACTGCCCAGCTGCACTGAAGCTTGCCAGCCAAGTTGCAGTTGGCTTTGTAGAACTTCATTAAGACACAGGTGATGCATGTTTCCATCGATTTGTGTGTGCATGTATGTTATTTATCGCACTAGTGGAAATGTGTAGAGCATTTCAGCTGTGTCTATGCAGCAGCATCCATCTTGTCTGTTCTTCATTCATGCCAATGAGATCTGGCTTCCAGCATCACTGCAATTTATTTTTTTAATCCTGAACTATCATCTTTGCATATAATAACCATCATGAGCAACCTGGTCTAGTGGGAGGTGTCCCTGCCCATAGCAGGGGGGTTGGAACATTCAACATTCTCCTTGTTTAGGACAATGCCACTTGCCACAAGCTTATTTAGGAGACCCCATGACTCCCCAGTGGAAAAGTCATTGTCTGCCACTGGTAAGACCCCATTACTCCAACCAATGAACCAGGGAGGAATCACTGCTTTCAAGGCCTGCTGTCTAGAAGAGACCTTCTCCAAGCTTATCCAGGAGACCACAGGTAAGGAAAATTCACAGAATCCAATTGGGGTAATATTCAGTTAATAATACTAGTATTTTAAAATTCAGTTTCACAGCAAAGTTGTCATACAATATTTTTATTTAGTGCTTTTCTTGAAAAAAGTCCAGCTGAAGCAAGCAAAAAGGATTGTTTCTAATACTCCTGAACTTTCCAGCAATGGGGAGTCTATGGGCTTCCAGCACAATTAAATAACTACTTTTATTTGATTGTCTGCAAAGCTTTTTAGGTCATTGTCAGCTGGGTATGAAAGGGGTCATATTTTAAAAGTATCTGCATGATGGAGGGTCCAGCAAGAGGGAGAGGAATGAGAACTTCTGCACTGGGAATGAAGCAGAACCTTTGTCTCTTCAGCAAACAAAAAAATACTTGTGAAAAAAACATTATCCAGCCAGTTGCCAGAAGTGATTTACATGTTAATCCAGAATACAGAAGACTACAAATGCAAGTAGCTGTTTAACCTGATGAAGCTGGAGCTTGGCTTCATGTTCAAAGCTGACATAGTATCACAAGATACTCAGGTCAAGTAGCAGCTTGGAGTAAAACTTAAAAGGACAATTAGTCAGTTTGTGCCAGCTATAATGTTAATTGTTAAAAGGCTTCTAAAAATGTCCTAAATGTCTCATGGAAAAAAAAAACCAAGAAAATGCCATATAAATTAGATAACCTTTTGTAAATCCTACCATGCATCTCTGTATTTCATGCCTTTAAATTCTGTTAGGTAGTCCTGAAAACTGGGCTTATGCTCCTAAGAACCATTGGTATATCTTTACTTTTTAACCTGGAATCTAATCATTAGGCTCATATTTATGCCAAGCTGCTGTCTTTTGACAACTATTATATCTTCTGGAAGACAAAAAGTAATCTTACAATTTATAGTAATTTTTTTAAGTGCTTTTTTTTAAATGACAAATTATCCCTCAGATAATTTGATCCCTCACATTTTCAGAAATGTGTCATTTTCCTATTACTTCAAAAATAGAAATTATTTGGTATCTCAGATGACTAAGAATCTGGCATGATATACTGTCATGACCCCTCTTTTGCTTTTTACTGATTTTCTTTCGTGTGAAGAAACCTCACTAAACATCTCTGTGTTAAAAACATCTCTTTTTCTTTTTTTTTTTTTTTTTTAATAAGTTCTATGTCTCTCAGGAATTCAGGGTTGGACTTCTTTGCCTAGGTTACCGTGCTGTAACTAGACCTGAACTGGTCTAATTTTATGTCTAGTCCAAAAACTAAGTTCTGACTTTTTTGACATTAAAGCTACTCTATCAGGGAATTACTGGTTCTGGGACAGATGCCAGTATAAGCCGTGCTTGTGTTTGCAGCCTGTTTGTGCCTGTGACAGCAGTTACCTCTCTACCACCTTCACTGTATTCCTACGACATCAATAGTAAATAAAATAAAACCCAAGTCTGAAGTTTCAGAAGAAAAACAGGCTGGGATCTTAACATGAGATTCTGGGTACAGAAATAAATTGCCAACTATTCACTGAGCCAGAAGTACATGTGTTTATAAATAATAAATTAGTGTGAAGCAGCTGTAATCAAATAATAACGTAGCACTGTATTGAGATGTCTGCATCGCCCTGTCAAGATGTCTGTAACAACTTTTATGCAAAGCTCCTCTCACACTGCGGGCAGAATACAAATATTGTATCAGCAGTTATAACTTAAACATCAATTACCCACACAAACCTAAATGCATTGTGATCAGTAGGTCAAATAAAACTCCCAGGCAAACTTTGAAAACAGAAAGAATAAAATAACATCAAAGGGAACAATGGCTGGGGATGAAAGAAATCTTTGTTACAGTGAGACAATCAAGGACTGTTCTCTCATGTCAGCAGTCAGCTTTTGGAAAGTTGGTCAGAACAAATACATTTTGATATCACAGACTGCTGCACATGACAGGAAGTTTAGCAGGTAATGATCAGCATCAATGTGTAATTTATACACAGGCATGACAAGCACCCAGGTTACAGCAAGGAAATGAGCAGAAATACAAATGCAAAGAGTGGTTTGGGGAAGAGCCAAGACAAAGCATGAATAATATCTAAGTCACTACACGTGCAAAAACATTGGCAAAAATTTAATTTTAATTTGAGAACAGCAGATGAAGCTTGCAAGGATTTCAGTGCAATGTCACACAGTCTGTGCAGCCAGTGATATCTGTACTCCTGACTGTAAACATGTAAATAAAGTTGTGCTTTCCGTAGTAAACAAGCGAGAACTGTAATACTGTCCCTTCTGTGCCTGTTTGGAGAGGTTAATGCTTATTAAGCATATTGTGATCTCTTGCAAATGTGACTCCTTGGAAAATACTCTTTATGTGAAGTTACAGCATCTCACTTGGAGTAGATGACATTATAACCCATTGGCCCTGAGTCGGTTTCACTGATTTGCATTACAGGCTGATGTCCGCTGATTTCCTGTTGCTTATCCTACCTTGCATCTCTAACACTGTTCTTACATTAAAAGAAAAAAGTACAGTATCACATTAGCAGAATTTAGACTCTTCCTGGGTGACAAAGTTCTCCCTTAGCACCATCTGTAAGTGAGGCATTGCCTAGTAAGGCGTGTGACAGTTATAGAAACTTTCTTCATGCTCTGCCAAGGAACATAGCTGGGCTTGCAGGCATCAGTCCCAAGAAAAATGCAGCTGTGACTGAATGCTCCTGCCTATGTCCCCAGCTGCATTAAAGCTGTATTGTAACATCAGTATTCCTTTCCAGGCTTAAGGGTACCAGGCGAAGGTCCCAGTCTGTATGTAATGGAGTGAGACAAGCCTACCTGAAAGATAACTTAAAGACTTTAGGTCAGGTTTGTGCAAAACATATGCACAGATATAGTCTAGAAAATAAGAAGGAATGGTAACATAATATTTTTTTCCAAACATGGGAAAAAATATTACTGAATATAATGAATGGATATGACACATCCTGTGCATTCAATGGAGTGAGCCTAGAATGTGTTAATACTTGTTATAATTTTATTTTTAGTTATATACTCTTAAATGTATTAATAATCTTTTTATAGCCCCCCCCCACATTTACACCTTATCATTATTGTCTGTAAGTGAAAGTATATTTTACTTAAACAAAGGCCCATAAACAGAATTGTAAGATGGTTCAAAGGCCAAAATTCCTATTGGAAGTGTCTAGAGTTTTGACAATTTTCCATTCCATTTTTGACAAAAGCTGTGCCGTGCCCCAGATTATTAAATAGCAAATCTTTCCTCATATTTCACAAAACTGTTGGTTGCACTGTACCTTTTAAAGACTCTTTTCTTCTTGTAAGAAACATTGCATCAAGCATGGCAAAGCTGGATACTTAAGAAGCAGAAAGTGTTTTGCTTGGTATGTTTATTACCATTTTTTTATAATCTCAGCTGTCATGTCTGTAGCCAAGTGGTGTAAAAAGATACATATAAGAGAAGAGATGTTACTAGAAGTTGTAACTTGGATCTACAGACAAAGTTCAAAAAATGGACACCATTTTGCACACATGAGCCCTTTTTTCAGGTCTCAACTAGAGGGCAGCAGTAATTTGGAAAAACCCCAATCACTGTTCTGCTAGCTTTACACAGATGCTGACTTTACAGTTATTTGTTAAAGTCACAATTATCAATATATGCTTTTCTATATTGTAGACATTTTGGTGTCTGGAAATGTTAATCCAAAACTATAAAAAGATAATATTCTGGGCTACCTTGATTAAAGGGAAAGCCCTCACATGGAATGCCTGCTACCAACATTCATTCCATTGTACCTACTGACACTAAACTGTGTTGCACCTCGTGAACGGCACAGAGATTATAGGATGATAAATCACAGTTCTATAATTGTTTTTAGCCTCATGGCTATCCATCATTTTGGGTCCTTCAGCTACTCCCCGAGGCATGTCTTTTCACAGAGCATCAGTAGAGGCAGGCCAAAGTGAACCTTTGTTTCCACTGAATCCCTGTTGAAATATATTTCCTCCAATTTGGATGCCTAAGTCAAAATTTACTTTCTCAATACCAAAACTAGCTCAGAAATTATCTGTATTCCATGTATAATCAAGCTCCCATAAATAAAATTCCCTTGCCCTGCATTTTTTAGCTCTAAGCAGAATCACCAAGCAGATGGGTAAAATATGAGTACTGCAAATTCAGTGCTTCAATGGACAGCCAAGGATTGTAAGTGCTTTTCTGTTGAAAGTCTTTTTATCCATTTCAGAAGTGCTTTAGCACACTAGTAAAGAAAGAGTGTGAATATATATATAAATATAAACTACATTTCAAATAGTATATATTTATGCAAATCCTTAGAGGGGAGAAGGAACTGAAGCAGAGATAAATATTCATTGCCACTGCTCCTCCCCCTTCTTTTTTAAAATGAAGGAGCCATGGCTTTCTACTCCAGTCCTCACAGTAAACAGTTTCAGATATACTGACATAATTTTCTCTGTTGTAAAAGCTATCAGAAAAAATGTGACAACCTAAGTGAGAAATCTCACTCATTAGTGTCCTTTTCTGAAGGCCTAAAATAGACAAGATTTCTCTGAAGAAGGAGAGATATCAAATTCATTTGAACAACAAAATAAATAATTTCCACTCAATATATCATCATGAAAGGATTTCCTGGCTATTTATAAGGTCATAAATCTTTCCATAAGAATAAACTTTTTTTCTACCTGCAAACTTCAAGCAGCTGGATCTTTAACGAAAAATCACTTCACCTGATTATAAAAGGAAGTACCTGACTGCCTTTAAATCACTTGTAATGCTATAAAAGGTGGGAATTTTAGCCTGAGGATGGTAAAAAAAAAAGTGTTGTTTTTTTTTTTTTTTTAAAGTAGGTGTTTTATGGGAGTTTAAGTATAAATTGAATGGCATGTAGGCATTTTTTTTCCCTTCTAAAAGCTGAAGGTTTTTACAAGCATAGATTCATTGCTTCCATATCAATATGCATTACCTAAATTCTTAAGGCTTGGTTGGCTGTTTTAGAGGCCTTGCTTATTAAGGGGGTTGTTAATCCCAGTGGATAAGAGAAGATATAAGGAATTTCATTTCATTTTCAAAACAAAAACAGGGAAAGCTCATTCCCTATTCTGAAGTTTGTTAATACAAACTGTAAATGTTTTTGTTTTGGTGTCATTGATAAGCAAAAGCTTTCTGTGCCATGTGTGACTCAGAAATCCCTAATTTGGGGATGTTGTTATCTGTGGGGGGCAGAAAGTAAATCCTGGTGACCTAGATAGTAAAGAAAGGAAATTATTAATCTTCTAAGTGGTAAGTGCTAATTATCTCTTTTTTTTTTTTTGAGATGATGAAATTGTTTTAGGAGGTTTCTTTTTCTCTAATACATGGAGGCCTATGGTCCATGTTCTGGCTGAAACAGAACAGGGAAGCCTGTCACAGCCTTCTTGCCTGCTGGGATATGGATGTGTGCCCAAATAATTTTCTTGGTAGGAGCATGTTGGCTTTTTGGTCCATGGCCAAAAATGTCCTTAAGTGAGTAACAGTGGCTCTTGGGAGCTGCTAAACTTAGGAGAAAGCTTTGTCAGGTGTGTACTGTGTTATGGCTTGTGCTGAGGAATAACAAGTTCAGTAGCATCTATTATTAACATTTGGAACTTTAAAGTAAACTTAGCTGTTATTTAGTGAGTTGGTGAACAGCTTAGGAACTGTTTAAGCAGTGTAACAGCTGGATGTTTTGACTCAGCATTTTCCTGCAGCCTGCAAGGCGACAGCATTTCCGTACAGTGTATTTTTCTTTTCATGTTTTCTGTTTTTCCTTTCTGAACCAGACTGTGGAGCTGGGGTGGTGTTTTTTTTCAAGAGCTGGGGGAAGTAAAGCTATCTGGGTTCCAGTCAGGCAGATGAAAAGCTGACAGGGCTCCACAAGAAAGCACTTTAACTCTTGAGCTAGCTCTATATGTAGTTACTGTAGAGAGATGATAGCGTGCTAATCAAAAGGAAACATATGGTTAAACCTAGTTCTGTAGAAGTTTTGTGTAAGCGTAGTGTTGATACGATAATGCAACCAATATTCATGCATGCTGCTAATCCTACTAAAGTTAATATAATTATTTAGCTAAGTTTGCTAAGTAAACAATTGTCACTGTGTGTTCATACTTCAAGCTGAGTAGATTTCACATCTAGGTGGTATTTCTCTGTGAAGTTTGTAGTTCAGAATGCGTTACACTGCATTTTTTTTTAAGGTGAGTATAGTTTAACCACGGGATAAAACAGGAACCAATAGAGACTAATTCAATCAAGAAAACAGTATCCTGGGTGACTTAAAATTTGTCATACCATCTGTAAATAGTGAAGAATGCTAATGTGAGCAGACCAAAGAGGGCGCCTTTATGATAGGGTTCAACAAGTTTTCTAACATTTAGTGGCCTTGAGATGAAAGAGATCAGACAGGAGTTTAGCAAAGCAGGTAGGAAGATCCCTTCTTGCATAAATCTGGTATTTGCTAACAGTTATCAGTAAACAGTCCAATGAGTTACATTTCAGCGTGCTTACATGTTAGTCCCTTTGCCAGTGGACTGCTCCTTCACAGGTATGTCTCCAACTGTGATGGAATAAGAGTTATTGGAAGGTATAACTTGGCCTTGATACTAAAATGTGTTGTTTTTCCTAAAACAAGCTGCTGTAGTGAAAAGTGGTCAGACAAACATGCAGCTGCAGAAGGGCAGACAAACAGGATGATGAAAAGCAATGCCAGAGAGAGACAATTAGAGGAAGTGTCTCATTTCAGCACGCAATGTCCTCCTCAGCCTCCCGGCAGCTTCTTTTAATAATCCTGAAAAGATCAGGGACAAGCCAGCATAAACAGGATCATCAAGTCTTCATGCGATTTTAATAGTTAAAGAAGTATTCTCAAGCCTATTTTTTCACATAAGGAAACTTGAACAGATAGCACAATTTATAGTGATTAAAATGTACAATAATGGATACAGTTACTAATATGGAAGCCAGTCTGTGCTGACTTAGTGTTTTTCCTGTTTGCTGCAAGATATTGGTCTCTGGAGTTATTTCCTGATAGGATTTTCAATAAGGTTATTTGCTTATGTTTCTGTAACGCAGATTGGTACTGTTTTAATCGGACAACAGGAAGTCCAGGGCCGACTTTTGATGTTATTACCCCAAAAGTGAAAACTTTGTTTTCCTTGTTTCCACTTGCTTCTGCTATGTGTCAATAGATATCCCCAAGAACTGAAGTAGTGTGCATGGTGTGATGAAATACACTTTGGAGTAAAATCATAGAGGACAGTGAAGAAGCAGGTATTGAAAAGGGAGTTAAGGAGCCTGGAGTTCAGTTGTTGGTATTTTGTTACTTGTTTCCTTAAAGCAAGTTGCATATCTCCTAATTTCACTTCTCTAAAATAAAAATAGGTTGTATTTTTTGAGATTTTAGGGATGCACTAATGAGTGGTAGGTTCTACAATGACTGGGCCATAAAAACAGAGGATGGAAGATCAGTATTCATTGGGAAAAAGTGAGATTTTTTTTTTTTTGTGAAACTACATTGAATACACACAAAAAGAGGTAATAGGAATACCAGTGAAGAACTGAGGTTATAAAATGTGACTGATTGCCCCTAAATATACAGATAAAATGTGATGAAAAGACTTGGAAATTTATGAAACTCATAGAAAACTAGTCAGTAAATGGTGATAGAAATGTGATATTTCATGCTAGTGGCACAGCTACTGCATAAATTAGTCAAACCTGACGTGGCATGCTTTGTGTACTGCACTATAGAATCACAGAATGGTTTGGGTTGGAAAGGACCTTAAAGGTCATAGAGTTCCAACCCCCCTGCCATGGGCAGGGACACCCTCCACTAGACCAGGTTGCTCAAAGCCTCATCCAGCCTGGCCTTGAACACCTCCGGGGATGGGGCATCCACAACTTCTCTGGGCAACCTGTGCCAGTGTCTCACCACCCTCACAGTGAAAAATTTCTTCCTAATGCCTAATCTGTAGTGCAATATCAAATTAATTCCAGTGGGAGCAGAGCCCAGTGGCATGTTTGGTTAGCTGTGATTTAAACAATTGCTTGAATACCTTCCAACTTCATAATTTCTGGAAAGATGGAGAGTTCCCAAGCATACTGCAGGAACAGACTGGCTGATCAGTGTGAAACAGTATTTATAATTCATGTTAATGTGGTGTGATGGGATGAAGTAAGGTAAGTGAGTATGTTTTGTAATTAATCCTTAGTGTATAAAGTCTAAGAACAACTTTTAAGTGCATGGTCCTTGAAACAGATTAGCAGGAGTCATAACTAAGGTCTTGAAGGCATTCGAAGGGTCATTTTTTTTCTACTCCCCCTGGCAAGAACTGTGGGAGAGCAGTAGTGCTATGTGGGGCAACCCATCACCTCAAACCACATTTTACNAATGAGTAGTATGTTCTACAATGACTGGAAAATAAAAACAGAGGATGGAAGATCAGTATTCATTGGGAAAAAGTGAGATTTTTTTTTTTTTGTGAAACTACATTGAATACACACAAAAAGAGGTAATAGGAATACCAGTGAAGAACTGAGGTTATAAAATGTGACTGATTGCCCCTAAATATACAGATAAAATGTGATGAAAAGACTTGGAAATTTATGAAACTCATAGAAAACTAGTCAGTAAATGGTGATAGAAATGTGATATTTCATGCTAGTGGCACAGCTACTGCATAAATTAGTCAAACCTGACGTGGCATGCTTTGTGTACTGCACTATAGAATCACAGAATGGTTTGGGTTGGAAAGGACCTTAAAG
>VZTO01003591.1:0-14195 GCA_013400615.1 Syrrhaptes paradoxus | reverse complement strand
TTTTTTTTATAAAAACTTTTTTTCCGTGCCCCTACTGCATAGGACAACCTGTAACAAAATGAAGTTGCAGCAAGATTCAGCTTAGATACTAGTGAAATCTTATGCTGTGAGTAGTGGTGCACTGAAATGGGTTGCTTGATAATTTTTCTCATCATTAAAATAGCAAATTGGTTTTGCCCATCATACCTTTCTGCAGAGACAGGCAGCAGGCTTCCAGTTCAGCTTAGTGCAGGCTGTCGGAAGCTGTAAACACACATTGCTCTCCCTACTGGAGGCTACTTTTTTAACTTGTTTCCATCTATTTTTGAAAAAATCATTCAGGCTAAGAGGGTCTATTGTTTGCATAGTGGAGCAATTATGCTAATGATAATGTAGACTTGTGCTTTATTTAATATTAATTTTAGTGACTTGGGTACAACAGCGATTTGAATGTATGAATGACTAAAAAAGGCCAAATGTTTATAGAAGAACATAAAACTAATGTTATGCACTGCATTTTACAAGTTGCTTGCAACAGGTTTTTACTAACCCTTTAAAATGAAGCGTTCGTATCTGTATGAAATGTCATCTCTCATCTTGGGAAAAGTGATTTTAACTAGCTCTTGTAATTAGCGATTGATGTATTGTTATTATTGAATTATTTACAGTGGTAGATTGTTGGGAGCATTCAATGCTTTTGTACAGAGAGCCTGCCTGCTGTTCTTGGGGTTGGTTGATCTTTATTGTCGGCTGTGGCTGTGTAGGACAGAATCTGTTAGAGGAGAATCTGTGTGTTCCCTGTGTTGGCAGCTCACCTTCTTCCTTTACTTCTAGGTAGTGTCCGTTGCCTTTGTTTAGGGTGAAATCTATGGATTGTGGTCACAGATCCCTGCCCAGCCGCGCTGGTGTCTGTCATGAAACCCTGAGGTGATGGGGTGTTCTTACTTTAGTAAGACCAAAGAATGATGATATTTTCCAAACCTTCCGTCAGATTCTTGCTCTAAAGCAGGTTTAGACCCATGGATTCAGTTTGGACAGTAAGGTGGTTGTTCATTTAAAACTTGGAACAGGTCTCTAGAGGTCATTTAATCTAATTTATTTTGCTTTAAATTTGTATTTTCTCTACCCAAAGCGTGCCCATACTGTCAAACTCCAGTGGTGGCGATTCCACAGCCTCCTCAGGCAGTGTGTGCTGGTGCTGTTCTGTCCTCAGCATCGGATCAAAAGTTTGGTTCCATGTTGAAGCTAAACCTCCTTATGCCAGAGCTTGGTCAGCCTTTGCAGACTCCTGGGAAGGGAGCACCAGGGGTGCTGCAAAACCTGTTCAAAGCTGTGCTCTTGTCACTTTGAGGCTGAGGAGTTGCAGTCCTATTAGTAGCTGGTGCAAGCATCAGGAGGGTCTGAGCAGCGGGCACTGGACCCCCAACCCTTCAGTGCCTGGTCTCTTGCTGGGGGTTGATAAAGGTGAAAGATAAGTGTGCACGTCTCCCATTAAATGATTTATAGCAGCAATTATGGATATTAATTGATATTTGCTCATTTAAAAGATCTTAAAATGAAGACTAAGTGGCTGTCTGCATTATCAGGAGGGCGGTGGCATTAGCATCAGTTCCCTGATGGCACGCTGCAGACATATCCCCCAGGGAATCCAAACAACATGAGCTGGAGCAGAGATTTGACTTCTCAGCTCTGTTTCCACTGGGAAGGGGAATGGATTTGTTTCCTTTCCATTGCGTTGTTTTTTGTAGTTCACAAAATAAACACAACAAACCTAAGAGAGGTCCCAGAGCTAGGGCTTTAGAGACATGCTGAGGAGGATGAAAAGCTGCTTGGACAGGTAATTTTGGCTTCTTACAATCCTCACGTTCTTATGTCTCTTTGCTATGCTTAGAGTGTGCATTTACTCTGGTGGGTTTTATTTATTTATTGAAGAATTCCTACTGGCACAACATAAACTCTTAATGAGCAGTATCTTCTGGAGCTTGCAGGTTTGATCAATCCTCAAGTTTAGATTTTGGCTAGCTTGGAGATTTCCATCCCAGTTCAAATCAGGGAGAAAGAGCTGAGCTGTACAGGTTGTTCCCTTGCATCGAAGGCCAGCTCCTCAGCTGCTGTACCNGGCTTTCTAACGAAATTGCACCATCTAGGGTTAGCAAGAGAACTGCAGAATGATGTTACTCTGCATCTGATTTTGAAGGAGACAAAAGGAAAGCAAATGCAAGAAACGTGTCTGGGAAAAAAAACGCTGAAGACTAAAGGGTTGGAGATTAAGGCAGTCATTTTCATCGGGATATTTAAGGCCAAGTAGCTATGAATGCTGGGGCAAGCTGGGAACCAGACCATCAGGTTTAACTGGTCCCAGGGCTGTGCCTGATCTCTGCAGTAACTAAACCAATTAGGTATATGTGTGCAGCATTCCCTCTGCCGTCTCTCCTCACCCTTTAAGCTTTCTGATCCCCAGCTCTCCTTGTGAGGCACCCACAGCAGCAAAGCCCCTCTACCCGCATGTGCACTGCCAGGCAGGTGATGCCAAACTGAGCATCTCTTACCGAGAGCACGGCCAGTTTTGGCCCTCGCCCTGTGTGTGTGCGTTAGTCCTCTTTCCCTTACACACTGCAGCAGGAGGCAGGGAATGAATCTGCAGGTGCTTGGTGAGAAAACTCATCCTTCCTGGTGTTCGTGTTTGAATGAGATTTTTTTTGTTTGTTTAATCAGCAGAATCTCCAGCTGGAGCATCTCCTGTCATGCTGGTAGGCTGCTTTGATCTGCAGGCAAGGTTGATGGGAGCTGAGCTAAGCTGGGCTGGCAGACTCCAACTCTGGCTGAGATCCATCCCATCCTTCCCCACTTTGAGCCAGAGGGAAATGGGAGCAAAAGACACCGAGTGCACTGAGGTCACAGGGCTGAACTCCGTAGGAGAGGGTTCAGACACGCAGTGAGACAGTCTGCGTGTTTCTTTTTCTCTTTTTCTTGCCAAGACCTTAGTGTCACTCTGTCGGTAGGAACTGAGCTGCCCCTCCGAGATCCCTGTTGCTGTCTCGCTCAGGGCTGCGCCACCTCCTTGGAGAAGGGGTCCAGTGATGGTCTCCTGCAGGTTTCTGGGCTCTGCTCTGGGATCGAGACCTGCTTCCCCACTGGCACAGGTACCTGATTAAACATCTCCTAAAGCAAGGATTTAAATCTGCATCTTCTTGTAGTGCATGTACTGACCAGTAAGATATGGATTTCCAGCTGAGGAGACATTTCAGCGTCCCTGAAGTGATGGAGAAAGCCCCTCTGTGGGGTGTTCTCCTGTGCTTACTGTCCTGCCTGAATTCAGCTCTTCCTGCCTCGGTGTTTGAACTACAAAACCAGAATTTTCTTCTGTAGGAGAGGAGAGGGAGCGATGAAACCTTTCAGCCTTTTCATGGGCAGCAGAGAGAAATGGCACTTTTATGGCAGGATTTGCTTCATACCAAAATGCCTGAATTAAGCAGTTTATCTGTCTGCCTCCCTCCGTTGACCCTGAGATTAGACTTTGGCTGGCTCTGAATACCTGCAGTGCTTGTATCTTTCTCAGATCAAGTCAGGTGAGATGAATCCAGTGCACTATCTCCTCCTTTTCCTGTGGCTGTTACACTAAAATGTAGCAGACCGTGTTGTTAAACCAACAAAATGGAATTGGTAGAAAACCAGTATAATCAAGAAGGGAGCTTGATCAGATGGAGCCAAATTCCTGCAGCATCTGCCACATGAATTTCCAGGCCACTCTATGCAGAGGGACAATGGGCCAGAAGGCCAGTAAAATAAACCCAAAACCTGTGGGCAGCTGGGAAAAGGGAACAGAGACAGTGAAATACGACATGTTTGTCCTTGGCTGGGCTGGGAGGATCATTGTGTTGAATCCATGCGTTCTCACTTGTGCAGTTGCCTGTCAAAATGCCAGAGAAAAGCAAGGCAGCGGCCTGGTTCTTGCAGAGCTCACAAAGGCATTTTTAAAGCATCCTCTGGGATGTGCTGAGCTTGGAGACATCCCTTCAGCCGCNTCATTCGCTGTGTTGGAAAGGCAGCCCCCACACCCAAGTTAATCATCTGCGATCTCAGAGTTCAATAATCTGAACAGCACGCACCAATCTTTCTCTCTCTCCTGCTGTGCAGAACTGCTGACAACTGATTAGCATCTGGCACTAATCAGGAGAGGGAGCAATAATTGATCCAGCCGGGAGCTGGACTCTCAGCTTTTGGAGACCCCAGAGCACGCATGTAGCGACCTCTGGGCTGCTCAGCAGCAGGAGGGAGATGTACTGGCAGGGATGGATTTTAGGGATATTTATCCTTTTTTTCCATTTCTGCTGTCTCCTCTCTGCAGTAAATTCCAGGTGAATACGAGTGGAGAATATAGGTGTAAAGACGCTTATGTGCCTGGAACTGTAGAAATAAGTGGTTGAGCAGGAGGTGGAGACCTTCTACATGCTGCGGTTGTGGGAAGAACACAAGTGCTTGTTCCCTATAAGAGAACATAGAGTCTAACCCTTATCCAGCGCAGCAAAAGGGAGAGAAAGCATCAGTCGTTACTCCTGTTAGATACCGAACTCAGAGGACCGTACAGCAATGGAAGCCAGGCTGTACTGCGTGACATGTTTCCGAGAAAATATTTTGCACTGAAAAGGTAATTTATTTTTTTTTCCACACAATGAGGAAATGCTGTTCTGCTTGTAAACTTGGTATTTTGCGATGAAAAATGGAAAATATCAGTTCCGTGGGTTTGGAGGTCAGAGTTAACATCTTCCACAGGAACCATGGAGAAGCAAATGAACCATATCTGACCATCTGTAGTTGTTGCCTGGAGATAGCAGAATCCCTTGGTCAAAGACTGTCCCGTATCTTTTGTGTTGTGTGGCGAAAACTGTTCTCTCAGTTTTGGTAGTGAAGAGCCAGGGAAGGCCACGGTGTCTAAGCTCAAAATAAATCCAGAGGCTCCTGAGCCTGCTTCTCCCCCTGGAGCTGCAGAGCCTAACAATCTGTGCTGCGCAGAATGACCCATCAATCCGACAAGCAGCACTGCCCAGCACCTGCACAGCGTGCCGCTTTCCGAACAGTGTTTACTCCTCCAGCAGCCCTTGGGGGTCCGGTAATTTATCTCTTTCTGTGTGGTGGGTACATGACCTTTAATACAGAGCAGAAGCAGGAAAGAGCTTTGTGGTTCTGCTAATAGAAATCGCAGATCTCTTTGTCAAGCCACCACTGCAGAATGGTGTTTCTGGCTGTGTGTCCTGCGTAGGACTAAACTGCTGGATTTTTGGCCCAGGAAGCCCTCACCTCACGCTTCACAGCCTCCCACGTTACTGGCCGCTGTGCCTGCCCTGTACTGGGAGCCACCCCAGGACACATCACCCTCAGAGGAGTCCAGGCAAGACCCTTCCTCTCGCAGAAGCTGTCTGTTGCAGGCACTCCGCTGGTCTGTAATGGGAGGCAGGATGCTGGGGTGGCACCTGGAGATGCTCCAGGCTGGACAGTAAGATCCCTCCATTCCTTAGCGAGCAAAACGTGAGCTTGACAACCCTTAATAGAGGTGCTGAGTCTCTTCCATGAAATCAGTTTAGTTTGTCTCTGTTTCCTCTTTTATTGTGTTCCACAAGCTTTGCAAGACTGGTTAGACTTAAGAGAAAGGTGGAGGGGCTCTTTGGCCGGGGAGACAGCCTGACTCAGCTCTGGGCAGGGATCTGCATTGCCAGATGGGGGGCAGAAAGCAATCTCCCCTTCTGTCTGCTGCTCTGCATACACCAGATTCCTTTCATCAGCACAAGTCTTTTATCCATAACCTGTTTCTTCCCTCTTTGTACAGACAGTTTTGAATTGAGGTTATTTGCAGTAAGGAAAATTACCTGATTACAGAATTTCCATTAAAACATCCATCCCACAAACAAACCTTTGCCAGGTAGAATTGGCAGATATTAGCCCAGCAATGGGAGGGGGTTGATCATTCTCCTCTCCCTTTCTCTTTCCTTTTTGGGGTGAAGGATGGTGAACAGAAGTTTCTTTGAAGACTGTTTTCAAAGGTGTTGCAGGCTTGGAGGCTGCTGCAGCCAGGCTGTGTGGCAGGGCTCTCTCCCCACAGCCTCCTGCCTGTGCGATACGGAGCCAGAGGAGGAATGGAGGGTGAGATGAGGCTTTGTGTCTTGTGAAGGGGAGTGAAATGTGTGAGTGCACAGTTTGCTCTGTTTAAAGAGACCAGGCACGTGGTGGCTGCCTGACTTTCTACCAGTGAAACAGTTGCTTTACCCTTGGCTGGATTTAAATCATATATATGAATCATATTTAAAATTTATAAATATAAAAATTATATATATATAAAAGCATGTTTCCATTGCCCATCGCAGCGCCCTGATCGCTATCCAATAATCTCATCTTCCTCTGACTTGATGGTACCTGCAGAGCACAACAGCTTCAAAGCGAAGCCTTAACATGGTTTATCCAGGGTCGCCGTTAGGTGATAATGGAATTTATCTGTGGCTGAGTTTATTACATATAAGCTTAATTTCCCATTCTCCCGAATTAGGCCGTATTTGAAGCAGGGTGGTCACCTCCCAGGGATGTGATCTGGCCACTCGTGTTTTCTGTCTTTTGCTGGGTTTTGTTTTCTTTTGTGTGAAAATGTCTCCAAGTCTCTGTTTTGCTCTGATATGTGATTGAGTTTTCTGGGAGGATATTATTTTTTAACTTTTTTTTACTGGAGTGAGGACATTTCCTGCCCAGTTCTACTTACTGCTTCTTCCTTGCTTATAAAAGCGAGAAAAGACCTTCTTGCAGTCCCCAAATCTCCAGTTTGGATAACCAGGTTTTGACAGGCAAGGGTGGCAGTCCCAACAACATGGCACTGAAAGCCTTCCACTCTCAGCTGTTAGCTCATCCTACCTAGTGACTGAGAAATTCCTATTTCTAGCAGTCTGAAGTCCTCAAGGTGAGAAATCACAAATTTCAGGTGCTGAGCTGGCTGATCCCTGAATCTCAGCACCCAGACAGATTGTTCCCTTGCTATCTCACAGCCTCACCTCCTCTGATGCTTTCCCTGCACTTTTCATTTTTTCACAACAAAACTCAGGGAGTGCAAAGTCTGAGCTGCTCTCCCGGCAGCAAACCCAGCTGTGAAACACGAGCACCATCCAGGGGCCAGCGGGGCTCAGCTCCCTTCCTGGCTGCAGATCTTGCTGCAGGGAGCTGCTCCTCTGCACCCGAGCAGGTTCCCTCTGCACTTTATTTTGCCTGCAGCAGGGATCTGCATTTGCCTGGGGAGGTGGCTAAGGGCATGCCCAGAGGCTCATTGACCCGAATCGTTAGGAAGCTGTAAGAAGTGCCTGTGCCAAGAGCCATTCATGACTCTGTCACTATTTCATACTAAAGCTGGGTGGATATTCTCCTTCCTCAACTGCTTTTTGGCCTAAAGTGGAGATTTTGGTTAAATTTGTGAGTGTCTGTTTGCCATAGAATTTTAAAAATATTCATTTTTCATACTGCACACAATAGAATGGATGTGTGTATCACGTAGTGAGTTTATGTAACCTATTGTCTGTATAACAATCCTGCACCTCTGTGCTGCTGGCTCCCTAACTGGACTCGTTTCCCATCACATACTGGGGCCAGTGACAATACCAGGAACCGAGAAATCTCAGGAGGGAAATGATCTGGCCAGAAATGCAGCCTGTAACTGCTGGTTCATTCTCTCTCTGTTTCCTGCAGTTAATGAGCAATTCCCTTTGGATCCATGGAACTTGACTGACGAAAAGCTTGAATTTCAATAAATGGAAATTTTCTGGTGAAGAAATACAACAAACCAAACCCAGAAAAACTTCCTGTGCAACCTGTGGTGAAGGATGCTGGAAAAGCAAAGGCACTGGGGCAGATGTGGGCAGTCAAAGCTGGTTAACCCGCTGCTGGACTCGCATCAGAGCTCAGCTGTGTTTCCAGTGATACAGAGAAACAGAGATGCTAACTCGACCTTTGAATATGTCACTGAGTCTCTAGTGGAAAGACTTCCATTAACTCTGTCAGATTCTGCATCAGTGAACAATAATACTGACGGTTCTTAAAATTCAAGCGCCTGAGCTGCTATCCAAATAAGCAATTATTCATTAAATTAAGATTAAATTCAGGAAATTGGAAACAAAACTTAGAGGTGTGTGGTGTGTGAATGTTGGAAATTCTACTTTAACTTTTGAATCACGTAAAGGAAACAGGATACAAAGGAAAATCGTGTTCTTCTGATCAGACAGGAGTCTTTAAACACTTGAAATAGTAGATTACAATTGGGTATGGTGTGTTTTGATTTTTTTTTTTTTAAGTGAAGGTTCTCTCAGAAGAAATTCCTTGCATTATTTTGAAGTGTCTGGTCCTGACCTCGGCTAGGGATGGCAGTATGGCATTTTAGGCTAGGTAATAGCAGAGGTCTAATCTGGTGTGACGATGAACAGGTCAGGCAGGGATTAAAGTTAAAATAGAAATGGGGAGTACTGTGGTTGGCTTGTGCTCTGTCGTTGATATGTATCTGGGCTACATCTAACCACTCCCCAGTGTTTCACTGGGGGATGCTGTGTGTTGTGGCTATTTGTTTGTGCTGGGATGGTGAAGAAGAAATGGAGAAGGGATGGAGACAGCTCTAATTCCTGTGGGGGAACCTGGCTGCATCTTAAAATCACAGTATTGAAGCTAGTAATGAAATTTCTTTCTGCTTTCTGACATTTGGGGAGTTGTTTAACATTTGCGAAGGATCTTAGAAACTTACAGCCAAAAGATTTCTTCAGTTAAAAACTCTGGTTCCTAGTGAAAAACAGTTTGCATTTTCTGTCTGGCTTTGTTCTGTGGCACTGTCTGGGCAAACAAATCCCTATAGCTGATAAAATTGGGCATGGTATTGCCAAGCTGGCTGGTTTACAGCGAGCTCGTGTGTGTCTGCGTGAGCTGCTGCTCTAGCAAGGATTATTCTTGTATCCTGCAGATAGGAGATACGCATCTCTGCTCGTGCCCTCCTCAGTGACACCGAATGCCCCGGTGCCCTGTGTGTTCCTGCCATGAGCCAGAACAATCCCCTGCATTTATTAAATTGAAGAACACACTTTTGTCCTAGCCTGGAAGCGCACAAGAGCTGAATGCTGATTCAGGAGCTGTGTGCTTGTCATATAGAAAGCCGGATTAGAATGCAGCCCCGATGTTACACTCCTTAAGACACAGAATAAAAGCTATTCGTTTCCAGGACGCTGTACACGAGTGTCAGGTTGCATTTCAGAAACCATTCCACAGAACTGATTCCACTTATCAAAGCCCAGCGTGTTTTGATGAAACCTTGAGGTGCCACATACTAGTGTCTGGCTTTGATCATCTCAGCAGAGCGTTGCTTTTAACCAGCAGTGTTACAAGAATCCTTTGGGACAGCAGGTTCGCAGACAGGTAGCAGTATGTTCTGAAGAGATGCCTCTATCCCATGGTTTACACATCTGCCCTTCCCTCTGCTCTCTCCAGCCATCTCCTTACCTCTTCCCAGCTCTCCCTGTTATTTCTCCTTGCCAATGCCCTCACATTTCAGCAAGTAAGTGCCTTCAGAAAAGTTTAAGGGGTTTAACACTCCTTACAGAGCGTTGAGGGCTGCTGGGGGCTGTTTTCTCTTCGGCTGGGGGCTTTGTGCAGGAGGAGCTGCTGTCTCTATGGAGGAACCAGGCATCCCGTTCACATCCAGATCCCATTTGCACTCCTTCGTGTCTAGAAAGGGTTGCAGGAATGTTGATAGACTGGCCTCTTCCCTCATGTCTGAATTCAGCAGTGACTTCTCCCAAATATTGTTTTGTTCTTGGGAAGGAGCTGCCTTAACATTGAAACCAGCTTGTGCAAAGGGTGACTGAGGGATGACCAAGTTATTTGCCCATGAGGTACTGGGCAAACTGGTATTCAGACACACAAAATAAAGTATTTTCATTTGGGTTGATCTGAGTTAAATGGATTGCTATGAGTTTCTGAGGGCGTCATTTGGCATAAAGAGCAAAAATCAGCTTTGATTCTGCTGAAATCACCCTGTCATGGCAACATAGAGTAAGATTTTCTTGGGAAAACTTCTGATCCTGTATAGATCTGAAGAAGGGCCTTGAGAACAATTCAGTGTCAGATTTTGGAAGAAAGACTTTTTTCTTCTAAAAGGAATTTCTGCTGTTCCCAGCATAGCTAGACCTCTAGCACGTCCATGTAGGTTAGGTGAGTTAAGATTAAAAAAGAACTTTTTAGAGACCTTGCTAAAAGCTGTTTTATAAAACTGCGATTGCTCTTGATTTTTGGTTTGTCACAGAAAGGGGTCAACAATGTACAATCATTTACCCGATAGTTACAGTTTATCTTCAGTCAACTTTCTCAGTCACCAAAGAAGTGGGTTGGCATGTGGCTTCAGCGCTCTGGACCACAAACAGAACGCTCAGTGCCTCTGGTTTGTCCCTGTTTCCGTATTTACTGACGCTTGCCTCAGTGTTGGATTAGTGTCACAGTGTCTGATGGAAAAATGTCTCCAGGGCATCACACTCCGGTGATGTGGCTAGAGTAAATTCACGAGTAAATTCAGTGTGAGCATCCTGAGGGGTTTGAGGTGTGGAGTAAAATCCCCACCAGTGACCTAGGAGTCCAAGATGCATTTTGAGGGTGATTTCAACTCTTGAGAATCTTATTTAGTAGCTTCAGGTTTTGCATCTCTGATTAACGTGTCCTGAAGTAATCAGCTGAGGTGTTTTTAAAGATTTTCCTTTTCCCCCACTGTCTGTTCCAACTATGAGTCAGAAATTATTGCTCTCTCTGTATCTTCAGCCCAGAACTGGCAGAAGTGACATTGCTCCAGCTGTCGGGAATATTTGCATAAAGTCTCTCTCTTCAGCAGTTGAAGCTAACGCGTCGGGTTGAGAACAGCAAGGCCTGTGGTGCACATACGTGTTCCCTGCTGTCAGCCCTGCTGTGGGCTGGGAGAGGAAAGACTGCTTGCTTTTATCAAGTTCTCAGGGACCTGAAAAAGGAATGGGGTTTCAGAGGTTAAGAACGCAGCAGAGGATCTGCTCTGCACGCGTTTCTCTGTGGAGGTCTCTGGTTCAACTCGTGTGTTCGCCAGTGCAGGGGCCGTGCTGTAAGCTCCCAACCCCTCCAGTGGGTCTCCAAGCTCTGAGAAAGGAACTGTCGAGTTATCTTCCTGGACTAGTGGGTGGACAATGTGGAATGACGGATCTGAGTGCCTGTTTGCTTCTTTCTGTGGCCTCTGAGATTTCTGGAATGTAAAGTCTCAGTAGAGGTTCGCATCTGTACTGGTTTTGACTGGGATAGAGGTGATTTTGTTCATGGTAGCTTGTAGGGTGCCATGTTTTGGATTTGTGATGAAAACAGCACAGCACCTCTGGCAGCGATGGGAGCTACGTTCCTTCCGACACACCAGCCTCTCCTTTCCCTTTTTGTTTGAATTCCTTTAATCTAAAGCTGTCATTACCTAAGGGCTGAATGATTCCCTTAAAGGCAGAAAACTAGCTTTCCTCCACCACGTTCAGACATCACGATTTCTAGCACCATTTTCTTTACCCCAATGTTTCATTTTGGTTTAGTTCTCCAGCCCAGCACTGGTAAGACCTGCCCTGCTCAGAGCTCTGACCACCCAAGGGAAAGTTTGTCCTCAGACTGGCAGCTCCTTCACTCTCTAGAACCAAAAAAAAGAAATTTTCTCTAGCTAGGAATTCTGTTATTTTGGCATTCGTTTTTCTCTGCTGATGGAATCAAAAACCAAAATATCAACATTTTAGTGACATTAAACATTCAGGAAAATGTTGGTTTGGAAACAGCAACCTGAAAGCGGTTGTCTGTTTTGAGCAAAACAAATACCTAGTTTCAGAGAAATGTCATATTTGACAGATTGAAATTTCAAAATGTTGATTCTGAAGCTTTAGTTTAGAGTCTTATAGGAAATATCCGTTTTGACAATATTCTGTGTTTTGTCATGTAAACTTGTCAGAAGATTTCCATCAGATCTCCTGTTTTCCCTGTGCTGTTCAGGCAGCCGTCCACGGAAAGCATCACTCAAGCCACCAACACCAGCTCACAAAAACCTTCAGAAAGGGTCCGGCTCCTCTGGCCGTCCTGGGCAGAGCCAGGGCCTTTGGCTGTAGCTGTGCAAATTCCAGATTTGGTTGCTCTGCAAACCATTCGAAGAGCAGAAAATAAAAGGCAAATGGAATTTGAGGGTAAAAGTATCAGCTGGAAGTTCCATCTTCTGGCTTTGGATTGATTTCTACGTGAGCTGAAGCTTGCTCGTTATTTTGTTTGTGGCTCAGTTCCCATCTCTGCCTGGAGGTCAGGACCATTTTGCTCTCCTCCATGTATGGTGAAGATCTCTGAAGATACAGATCATCTCTCACAGTGTATTTATACAGTTTAAGCAACAAGATTCCCCTCTGGGAAGATGAAGCTCAGTATTAGAGCTAAACCCCCCTTTGGGACTGTATTTTTCACATGATTTCCTGATCAAATACATCCACTCACTTCCGAAAGTCCCTTTTCACCCTCATGTTTTGGTTCCAGTCTTTATTTCGTTGTACATTTCACATGTTTCTGCTTTTCTTCCTGGAAATCAAGAATAAACCCTAGACATTGTGGGTTTCCCCTCAGTTTCCATCTCCAGAGAAAAGCCATTATGTGTTTGTATGACCTGAGGGCTTTTTACTTATTCCCGTCATCACCATTGCCTTCAGTCAGAGGTGCAGAAATGTTAATATCGGGTGGCCTGGCACCACCTGCTATTTTCTAACCATTCACCTTTTGCTGATGTGCTTTACCCAAATCCCCCACTAGATGGTATGAAGCGACTGGAAAGAAAATTCACTCCAAAAATAGAGGGAAAATTCACTCTAAAAAACCTCACCACCCCCCAACCTCTGAAAAATCTGAATAATAGCGAAGGAGCTAAGGATGGCAGAAACAAGACGGTGTTAGCCCAGGGGGTCCTGCAGTGTTCACCGAAGTTACGATACACAGAGTGTATCCTTTGTAATATAGAGGGAGTTTGGGCTCCAAGCATGCCCAGCCCCGGAGGGTGATCCCAGGGCCAGTGTGAGTTTACTCTCAGTTTTAAGTCTCTTGGAAAGTCACCCATCTGCTCTCTACAGTCAATGCCGTTGACTCACGGAGGAGCCAAGACTCCTGGACCTTGGGCTGGCCCTGTAGAACATCTTTTGCCCATCCTTCTGAACTCGTNCTTGGAAAGTCACCCATCTGCTCTTTACAGTCAATGCCGTTGACTCGTGGAGGAGATAGGACCTTTTGCCCATCCTTCTGAGCTTGGCAAGGAAAAGCTTTTCATTCTTCTGGCCCGTGTGTAAAGAACAACAGCAGCTTTTTGAGTTCCCCATGGAGATGCGTGGGCCGTTCCCGGCAGGATGCCTTCCTCTTCTGGTCCATTTCACCTCCAAAGCACATCGGGTCAGTTGAGGGGGGTGCAGAAGTTTCCTCATTTGATTCATGGCTCTGGCACAGAAGGTGAATATTTGGCAAAAATGTCAGTGGCTGGGGACACGTCACATCTCTAGGCCACGCTAGAAGGCAGCTGTTGAGTACCTAACTGCACAGTTAGCTAATCCAGGGAAGCTGTGGATGCCCCATCCCTGGAGGGGTTCAAGGCCAGGCTGGATGAGGCTTTGGGCAACCTGGGCTAGTGGAGGGTGTCCCTGCACATGGCAGGGGGGTTGGAACATGATGGGCTTTAAGGTCTTTTCCAACCCAAGCCATTCTATGATTCTATGATTAATTAAGAGCTTTGTGGGAGAAAGGCAGAATTTGGGTTTCACTTGTAAGCTGTGCTGGGAACATGTGGTGCTTTGGTGGGTACCAGATTTCTGCTGAGGGTGTGGGAAATTCCCTGACAGGCCCCTGGAGAAAAGTGGAGCTTGTTTTTCACAAAGTCTTTAGTCACAGGAGGACAGAACTGAGGGAACAGCTGGAAAACACACGAGTCCTTTCCCTAGAAGTTGCCCAAAAACTGCTCCTCTTTCTCTGAAACCCCAAATGTAGAGACTGAGAAGTGTCAGTTCTCTCTCCATCCCTTGGAGGTCTGGTAGAACAAACTTGAACAAAATCTTCAAAACCCAAATGATCAAACAGGTTGGTTTGGGTTGTTTTGGTTTTTTCTTTCAAAAGCTGCTTCTGTCTCCCGCCACCCCAGTATAACAAGGTTTCCTTGAAAG
>VZTO01003590.1:56998-102180 GCA_013400615.1 Syrrhaptes paradoxus | reverse complement strand
ACACCATTATATGATTCTATGATTTCTAGGTTATTATGTTTCTGATTTAAAAAAATAAAAATCTAATTACTGTCCTATCTAAATGCTTGAATTCTTCAGGTCAGGCTAGCTGACATTACCAGCTAGTTCTGCTTTCCGTAGTTTGGGCATCCATTTGAAATGGAAAGCCTTGGTTGTAGGTGCACTTTTTCTTATCCTTTCATTTAGTTTGTCAGTTTGTTATAATTCAGTGCAGTTTATTATAATAAATATCACTAATGCAGTGACCACCTTGTCCATGATAATTGTGTTTTAAACAGACAAACAAAAAAAACCTAATCCAAATCTATAGGTTGCATCGTCTTCCTTCAGTGCCTGTACACTAAGAAATCTGCTTACAATACAGGTACTAGAGCATTCTTGCAGTTTTTCTGGTTGATTGGTTGGGGGTGTTTTGTTTGAGTTTGGGGTTTTTGAGGAGGATTTTTGGGGGGTTTTGTTATCTAGTGTTTCAGGAGATGATTTAATCACAGATTAGTGACATCAGGACCAGAGGAGAACAGTCCTGGGCTAAAGCCACCTGCGTGCTCTCTTTGCCTTATCTGTGCCAGATATACAGACAAGAAAACATGGCTTCATATGACAAATGGAAGATGTCAGAATCTAAAGTTATGACTTTTGGTACCAGAGCTAATGGAAAATGTCTTACAAAGGGTTTCTGTTACCTGCAGAAATTATGACAAGCAGTTTGTTTCCTCATAGTAATAGCTAAGACTAGCATGAAGGTGTGTCTGTGTGCTGGGAGTGTGGCTTTAAACTCAGGTGTGCAAAGTCTAACAGAAAAAGTATGAACTACAGTTTGTAGTGGGAATACATAGCCTTTGCTTGGTGGAAGTGATTGCAAACTTTGTTTCATCCTTGCTTAACTAAAATTGCAGTAATTATTCAAGTGTCTTTCTAAAGGCTACAGGTGTGTCTTACTGGACTGATAGAAAACCAGAATTTGTATACTTTTTTCATGATAAATACTGAGCTCCTTCTTTGCTGTCTGTCAGCTTGCAGACAGACTGCCTTGTCAGAGAGAGCTAAGTATTACAAGTCAAGGGAGATCACCGTGCCTTTCTCCTGTGTTACAGGGGTATGCTGCAGAGATGGACAACCCCTTAATGGCTCATCTCATCTCACCAGAACTGCAAAATAAGAAGGATATCTTGTTTGGGAATATGGAAGAAATTTATCACTTTCACAACAGGTGAGGATTTGCATTCAAATATAAAAATGGCATTTAGATGGGATTCTTTACTCTTTCTTTTAATCTGATTTAAATTGCTAAAAGATCCTTACTGAGTCCCACTTGGCATGTCAAAACTCACACTGCATGGAAGAGGAAAGGCAAAGTATCTATAAAAGATGAGCAAAGCTCTGTGAAACTTTATTCAAATGTTTGCAGTACACAGATAAAATTTTGCATTGTGGTCCTCTTCCTAAAGAAAGGTATTTGGATCTGGTTACAAGCTAATTAAAGCAGGGTTTGTTTGGTTTTGATTTCCTTATTTTTTATGAAATTTGCCATGGAAAGTATCTTATTCTAAACCACAAATTCTCAACTCTCACATCTGGTTGAGGCTGGTTAATTTTACACTTGTGTGACCTCTCTCTGAAGTTTGAATACTTGCTGCTAGAGAGGTATTTCTTCACAAGAGAATAAATTATTGGAAAAGAGAAGTATTTTCAAGAGAAGTTAAGCATATTAAATAGTTGTTTCTTACTCAGGCAAAACTAGACTGGAAGTTTTGACGCTGTTTTTTTTATTTTTGGCAGGGGGGTTGGTTTGTTTGTTTGCTTTCTGTTGTTTAGTAATATTTGGAAGGAAAAACCAAACACTTTAAATTGTACAAATCCCACTGCTGAATACATTAAGGCAGGGAAGCAAAATCTTCCTTCCCTTCCCAATCCTATATTTGATTTTAGTTGTAGCAATAGCAAGCTAAAAGAAATTGATTGGAATGTTTGTTTTAATTTTTAAGTACATGATCTAGAAGAGTTTTGTTTAGTTTTGCAGTGTAGAATTACAACTCTGTTTCTGAAAGTTCAGAAAATGAATTGCAAGAATGTGAACATTTACTACAACTGTTTTAACATGGGCTCTAAGAAAATTTTCTTCTTCATAGAATATTCTTGAGAGAACTAGAAAACTACGTAGACTACCCAGAACTAGTAGGACGGTGCTTTCTGGATCAGGTATGTGTCATCTTTTGCTGGGATTTAATTCATAAGCCCCTCTAAGACTGTAACATATGAGAGTGATTTTCATATAGTAATTGTTACCACGTCCCCTTCATCTTGAATGGGTAACAGGTTGAGAATGTAAATGCTCATTGAGGGTTGGGGATATTTTCCACTCTGTGGGGTGATTAGTTTTGTTAGAAAGTGCTACTGCCTTGTTAAAGGAAAACAGCTTTGTTAAAGTGGCAGTTAGGAAAACATGAAGAGAAGTCATGCACTGCATCAGTTCACATCACTATAAATGATTGGTTTACGTGGTTAGATTCCTTTACTGGATTTTTTTGTTGTTCTTTTCTGTTTTCGTTAAAGATTATACCACAACAGAGTAAGTTCAGAATATTTTTATTCAGAAAATAAAAAGCTATGACCGAATTAAACTTTTTAAATCTGGAATTAATTAAACAATGAGTCTCAGCCATAGTATACCAAAGGCTAAATAGGATTCTGTTTATAGAAATCAATCTCCTGTTGTTATTACCTATTGATGCTCTAAAAATCCTGGGAGGAGCCATCCCTCCCCCTCCTATTTACTGGCTGCATCCACGGAGATGCTATTTGCTAAAACTGAGGGACAGAGGTACTTCTGTGCTTGCTGATTTCCTGCCTAATCTTCCCTTTATAGTTGTTACGACATTTTCAACAGCCTTATTTCCTTTTGCTTTCAACAAGTGCTGAAGTCATACTACTTAGTTGCTGAAGTGATAAGGGGCAACAAACTGCTTGGTCTGCCTTAGCGCACCTCCCAGTGAAAAACACATTCATAAAATTAAAATATATACAGAAAATGGGCAAAGACTTTTTAGAAAGTTGCACAGAGGGACTCCTGGTTGGGCATTCATAGAAGTGTTTTTCATATTGTAACAGAACTATATTTGCAAATGTAACGTATGCTTCTTCATCAGGTGCTTAACATTCAACTGAAGCAAAAATTAACAGGAACAGTTTATTCTGATGTTCCAAATACAAAATTAGTAGCCATTACAAAATCAATTATTTTGAATAATTCTTTTTTGCTTGGGATGCCTCAAGGAATTGTATTTTGTTGTTGTTGTTTTTTCTTAGCCTTATTGAGTATGAAAAAAATTCTTACGAAATTTGTCCATTAAAGTCACAAGAATTTATTAACTTTTTGCTTATCTCACCAATTTCAGATGGAAGATTTTCAGATCTATGAAAAATACTGTCAAAATAAACCTCGATCTGAAAGTTTGTGGAGGCAGTTTTCAGATTCTGTATTCTTTCAGGTATGCTCACTAGAGTCTTTATTTGTGGAGCGGGTTTTGTTGCTTGTTTTGGTTGGGTTTTTTTTGGACTTCATTTATGTCAAGAACAAATAACAGAAATACTGATTAGTGTACTGATTAAATCCAACGCTGATTACAGGAATGTCAAAGAAAACTCGATCACAAGCTCAGTTTGGACTCATACTTGCTGAAACCCGTTCAAAGAATAACCAAATACCAATTATTGCTGAAGGTATGTGGTGCTGAACTGTAACAATAAGTATATTTTGTGCTTTTGGTTTTTTTTAAGTGCTGCTTCTCTCATCCTGCTGGAGAGAAACCTAAAAGTTAGTGAACGGACATAAAAATTGAAACGGAGAGAAATCACAGTGTATCAGCTTTCAGCTCAGTTCTTTCTCTTTCAGCCAAAAAGCTGCTAGTAAACAGGCAAATGTGACCACAGAGACACCTTGTGTTACTTCTTTTGCCCTTAAATTTCTGCTGAAGAGAAGAAGAATAAAAAGTTGATTAGGGGAAACAGAAGGACGAAGAAATCTTTGTAACAAAGACAAGAGAGTATCTGAAGTACTTGTTACTTGCAGTTATAGTCGCCTTGTGCACATTACAGGAATTTCCCTTGCTGGGTTCTAGGAAATGTACTTAACTGAGAGCACTGCGTGGTATTTTTAGGAAGGATGCCATCATGATTCACTTAAACATGCTGTACTGAGAGAGCAAAATGAGAGCAATATACTGTCATAAATTTTAAAATTAATGTCTAAGTTTTTGCAATGTTTGAAGCTGGCTTGTTTTAAGAAACATTTCCCTCGTAGATACACATTTCAGTAATTTTATTTAACAGTAGTTTAAAAAATTTACCTTGGACCAAATTTACTCTTGAGTTAAAACTCAAAGTTTAAAACTCAAAGAGTTAATTCATTAAGCTTGTATGAAGACAGAAGTATTTGAAAGGTTTTCAATTTAAAGTATCTTTAGTACCTGCAGTCCATGGTTAAATGCTTACTGTCATACCATGAAGTCTGTGGAATTCTATGTGAACTCACAGCTATGTTTATCTGCATCAAACTGGAAGATGCAGCTTCACCAATAAGTCCTTTGGAGAAGAGGTGCTTCTTTAAATGTGCAGGCAATGCTCAGTGAAGTAAGTTTAAGCCTGTTACTAGCATCCTAGGCCTCACCATAATTCAAATAATAAATGAAATTTGCCTGTGTTTTTACATTGAAGAATTTCTAAAAAGTAACAAATATAAAAAGTAAACCTTTGGGGAAGGGCGGTGTTAGCAATTATGATGAAGAATGTTTGTGAAGTTAGTCTTGTAAAACTTTTAGGTAGTGCTTATAAAATGTTTAGGTTAACAACATATATTTGGCTAATTAGCAGCAGAGATGAGAAGTAAAACTTTAGGGTCTTCTGAGTTTCAGACAGTATTTAACCCACTAGATTATATGGTATAAAACTTTACTGGACAACTTTAAAAATTTTAAACACTTAATTTAAAAACTTAAATTCAGTGTTAAAATGTGAGTGTTCCTACTTATTGCTGTTTCAAAACTAAGTTTCTTGCCATTCCCTGCCTGCTCAGGAAATGCTGAAGTACAGTAAAAACTGTGAAGGAGCTGAAGATCTTCAGGAGGCGTTAACTTCTATACTGGGTATTCTCAAAGCAGTTAATGATTCTATGCACCAGATAGCCATTACAGGCTACGATGTGAGTAATGGTATTTTTACTTATTTTTAAATTTATTTTCATTTATTTCTTAGAGATATATATATATATATATACACACAGATTGCCGCATACCGTATATTAATGACAAGAAGCATGTTTACAAAAGGTGTCTTTAGACTGAATTGTGTAATGAAAATAATGGAAAATGGATCCCTCTATAATCTTCTGAAGTTTTCCTTCTATGAGTAATATTTTGCTTTGTCTACCCAAGTTTTCTTCCTTTCATCTGTTTGACACCAAGTTAGAAAATCATCATGAAGAGTCTGGTTTAGGCTACTGCCAAATGGGAGTCACTACTAAGTTTTATATCCACATGTGAAACTACACCTAAAACTTCTGGTTAAAATAACCAACAATATAAGGAGCTTTGGAGCAGAGTTTTGGAAAAAACAAATGTGTATCTTGCTTTCCCTGTGAGATCTATGCTTCCCTCTAGAGATCTATGTGTAGATCTCTATCTTTGCTACTGGTACTCTTGACTGTAAAATCCTGCCTGAACCATGTTGGGGAGAGAGAAAATAATGCCTAAAATTCCAGCACTGACTTTATTTTTATTACATTTTGAAACCCAACATAAACACTGATGTGAGAGATTACTTGGAACAACGGAGCTTGTGAAGACTTGTTCAGAGCATGTGTTTTACTCTGGTGTTATCTCTTTGTAGTGACGAATACCGCTTTTTTTGTTGCAGGGAAACCTGAATGAGCTGGGCAAGCTTTTAATGCAGGGATCCTTCAATGTCTGGACTGATCATAAAAAGGGTCACTCGAAGGTGAAAGATTTGGCACGCTTCAAGCCAATGCAGCGACACCTCTTCCTTCACGAGAAAGCAGTGTTGTTCTGTAAAAAGCGAGAAGAAAACGGAGAGGGATATGAGAAAGCACCATCTTACAGCTACAAACACTCCTTAAATGTAAGACACCAAGCGGTCCAGTAAGATTGAGGTACTGAGGGTTTGTCAGTGAAGATGTGTTACAGTTTCGCACTGGGAACTTCACCCTTTCAGGCCAACCTCACTGGTGCTGCAGGTCTGTGTTACCTTGTGTTGCTGTCTGAGAGTCAGGTTAGGGGGAAATTGTCCTTTAAGAAAATCCAAAACATACTAGTCTAGCTGAGTGGCAGTTGCGTTAATCACACAGCAACGGTAATAATGAGTAGAGCAGGGTAATATGAAATACATGTAAGATTTGATGGTCTGGATTTTAAGAGATATTTTGTGTGTCAATCTCAATTTAATGTACCTAAACCCTTCTTCCCTCCAAGGTAGCTAAGCAGACATAAAATGCCAAATGTCTTACATCCAGCATGCAGATCATGTGTTATTAGTTATTCTTTTCCTCGAGCAAGAAGCCAAATGTGATCTTCCTATTCAGAAATAGGATACAAAAGAATACCAGTAGCTGCCTGTTTCTGTTGTTGTCATAACTGCAGTTTGGTAGGTCAGCTTCTGTTCTCTTTGCTTCCAGATGGCAGCAGTTGGAATAACAGAAAATGTCAAAGGGGATGCAAAAAAATTTGAAATCTGGTATAATGCAAGGGAAGAAGTTTACATCATACAGGTAAATCAAATGCCACTACATTAAAGAGGAAAATGAAAAAAAAAAAAAAAAAAAAAAAAAAAAAAAAAAAAAAAAGAAAAAGAAAGAAAAAAAAAAAAAAAAAAAAAAAAAAAAAAAAAAAAAAAAAAAAAAAAAAAAAAAAAGAGAGAAAAGGGAGAGGTGGGGAAAGTCTTAACCCTAAGAAGATCTGGAGGTTTTTTCCTTTATTATATCACTAATAGACAGTGATGGGGAAATGTAGAAAAAAGGAAAAAATAAAACCAAACCACCATCACCAGACTGATTCATTAGGTAGTTCCCTAATATATTCACATTTTACAACATGGAGGATATTGCATACACCATTAGTATTGCTCTCACTGGAGCAGTGGATGCCTTGGGAGCCGGGGTTTGACTGTAGCATGTGCAAGGCCTCTGCCTCAGCGTGTTTCGGTTGTCGTAACTAGTTTCTGTTCACTGAAGGACTAGAGAGGGAGCTCTGTCACTCTTGAAGGATTCTTCTGAGGCTGTGCTTTGGCATGCAACTATTTGTGTAGTAAGTATTTTATGCTTGATGGCTGATTGTATTTCTTTTCGCGTAGGCACCAACCCCTGAAGTTAAAGCTACTTGGGTAAATGAAATAAGAAAAGTGCTGACAAGTCAACTGCAGGCATGCAGAGGTAAAATGTTTTGGATGTATATATCTTTTTTTAATCTCTGAACTTTAAAACCTGCCCTGTTTGTCTTCACTGTGTAGGACAGTAGAAATTAAAACTTCAAAATGCACGTCAATTTTAATAGTTCTTTTTCTTTCCTCCATTACAGAAGCTAGCCAGCACAGGACACTAGAACACACACAGAGTTTACCTCTACCAGGATCTTCTTGTACAAGGTAAGTGTCTTGTCAAACCAGCCTGGTTGTCTTGTAAATATACTAATATACCTCGTTTGCAGTTCTTCATTCATTCATGGAGAATGGATTGAGAGCAGCCCTGAGGAGAACGACTTGGGGGTGCTAGTAGATGAAAAGCTCAACATGACCCGATAATGTGCACTTGCAGCCCAGAAAGCCAGCTCTATGATAGGCTACATCAAAAGAAGCGTGACCAGCAGGTCAAGGGAGGTGATTCTTCCCCTCTACTCTGCTCCCATTAGATCCCACCTGGAATACTGCATCCAGCTCTGGAGTCCTCAGCACAGGAAGGACATGGATCTGTTGGAGTGAGTCCAGAGGAGGGCCACAAAGATGGTCAGAGGGCTGGAGCACCTCCCCTATGAGGACAGGCTGAGAGAGTTGGGGTTGTTCAGTGTGGAGAAGAGAAGGCTCCAGGGAGACCTTATAGCAGCCTTCCAGTACTTAAAGAGGGCCTACAGGAGACACGGGGAAACACTCTGCATCAGGGAGTGTAGTGATAGGATGAGGGGTAACAGTTTTAAGCCAAAAGAGGGTAGATTTAGACTAGACATTAGGAAGAAATTTTTCACTATGAGGGTGGTGAGGCACTGGAACAAGTTGCCCAGGGAGGCTGTGGGTGCCCCATCCCTGGAGGTGTTCAAGGCCAGGCTGGATGAGGCTTTGAGCAACCTGGGCTAGTGGAGGGTGTCCCTGCCCATGGCAGGGGGGTTGGAACTCGATGATCTTTAGGGTCCTTTCTGACCCAAACCATTCTATGGTTCTGTGATTACTTCTGTCCCTTAATACTGGCCCTTACATTTTAGGGTTTATTTAGGTGTCTTCCTATTATAAAGCTGTAAAGCTTGGGGTTTATAAATCACCAGAACTGTTAAACTGACCAGCAGTGGCATGGGCTTTGCCAGTTGATAGGGAACAACACAGAAAAGACTTTTTCTATGCCAGCCAAAATCCTGGTGGTATTATGGGTCTGTTTGTTGACCAGATAATTATACCTTACACCCCAGATAAGAGAGTTACGTGGAGTGGCCTTCTACTTCCCTCTGTGTTCTTTTACTTCACCTGGATTATTTTTTCTTCCTTTTCCGATGTTATGTTATCTTCCTTTTTGTCCTTTTCAGGGCATTATCTTTTCTCTGTCCTTTGTTTTTTTCCTCCAATTTCCTTGTTTGTTGTTTTGTTTTGTTTTGCTTTTTCACTGTGACGTTTTAATTCCTCCAGTGCCCCAAATTCTGAGTCAAGCTTTTCTTCTTTTTCGGTTTTTATCCTTGACCCTACCAACCTGTATATTCTTCTGCTCCCACCCGCTGTTCTCCCCTTCTGACACCTCTTTTTAATCCTCTGCTACTCACTCATACACTCATGATGTGTGTATGTGTACATACCTGCAAGCCCATGTGCTCATATCTTCAGTCATTCCCACAGGGTGTGTGCTCGAATATGTATCAGTAGCTTTCTGCCCTGCATGTTTTATGCATCTACTTATCAGTCAGGGAGAATTTCCCAGATATACAGTATTTGTAGGTTCTTTCTCCATTCCATTCCCAGAGCTGTGATGGAAATCCAACTGCAAGATACAACCTGTGTTCATCCCTCATCTGTTCCTGTGTTAAGAGCTTCTGAGAGGCAGAGCTTATTCCTTTTCTTTTTCCCCCTTTTTTTTCCTTAGTACATACAGGAGGAAACTGTCAACACCGAATGTGTGCCTGTAGCTGAGAGTGGGTGGTAGTTGTCCTGAGCTGTCTTTTCAGTAGCTCTCACTGCCATAGTATGTGTGGTTGCAGTCAGTTAGGGGAGTCCTTCTCCTTTGTATGTGCACATGGTCTTTCTATGCACAGTCACCATGACTTCTTCAATCCTGGAAGACATGATCTGGGAAGTACCTAAGAATTCGTTTTCAGCCTATATATCTGTACATAAAAGTCAGCCCATGAACAAAGGTCATCACCCCTCTTCAAACACAATATTGCTGAAGATGGCTTGATTGTCTTAATTTTCTTCCAATAAACAGTCCTTCACAGAACCACATCAGAAACACCAAAAAAATGGAGGAGAGAAAAGTTGATCTCACAAGTCTAGAAGGTTATGGCACCACAGTAGCACCAAAGTACCCTGAGAAAGGCAAAGGTGAGTTTACACATATGTATTGTTATGTTTAATTGCAAAGAGCATGCCTGTACTCCAGATGCACAGGCAGATCCACCAGCAGAGTAGCCATGGCAGTGCAGCATTACACCTGAACGAGGGCTTCACTGTTTTCAGCCCTAAGGCAGCCCACCCACCAAGTGCTGCCCACACTGCATCAGCGTGCTGGTCCCATCTGCCCTTAGCTTGGGGTTTCTCCATTCTGCCATGTGGTGTGGACAGGCCCAAAGCCCCCTCAAATGAAGGGTCAGCAAAAGGGGTGGGAGCTATGACTTACGAGTCCCAAGTCTGCAGTTAGCCTTCTCTTAGAGCTGCCCAGGGTTCTCTTCCTCTGGATAAATTTCTCGGCATTACCTCTTCTGAAGAGGTTTGGGGTTTGGTTTTTGGTTTTTGTTTTTTTTGGGGGGTTTCTTGGGTTTTTTTTACTCCTGAATTTTGGTTTCCCTCATGGAGATTATTTAGTGAACCAGTGGCAGTACAAACTCCTGCACAGGGAGAACAACTGGCTACTTGGGTTCTTCTGTTGTACCTGGACTTTTAGTTGTCCTTTCTCATCCTAACATGTAGGTTCCCTGTCAGGGCTGCAAATAATTTTTTCCTTGATCTTTTCACGGCCTCCTCCTCTTTTTTCTGTGTCTCTCTCTTCCTCTGTAGATGATACTAGCTCTACCTCAGAATGCTCTGTACTGTCAAAAAAGCGCTTTACGCTGCAGGGCTTTACTAACCTCAACAGTCAGAAAGGTAATTAAAAAAAAAAAAAAAGCTAGGCTGGAATTGAAGCATCACTTTGGACGTTTGTGTAGCGTAACAGGTTTTCAGTGTATACGCTAGCTTGTTCTCTTAAGTTCAAGCCAGATTCCTGAGTCACTGACCCTGACAGAGAAACTGACTCCAGACTGGGAGAAAGGCAGCTGGGAACAGTGGAGCTGTTGGAGGTGCAAGGGAAGGAGTGCAGTTTCCAATGCCTCCAGTTTCACTGTCAAGGCCAAGGAAGGAGTTTATAGTTCCCCATTCCTGTAGGAATGTAGAGGAGGGAAGGAAGTTGTCTTCGGATCAGAGACCTAGCCTGTTTCTGGCTTCAGTGGATCTGCCCCAAATGCTTGGTACTTGGCAAAAAGGAATCAAGGTTTTGCTAGAGTATTTCTATATTAGCATCCCTGCTAACAAAACTCCCAAAGCATGCTACAGCAGAATGCGTATGACAGTGTTGTTTTGCTGGATACAAAAAAAATAAGAATTTCTCTATGCTTTGAGGAATGGTCTTTATTTTTGCTAAAACAAAAGGCAATAGGAGTCTGAGACCTTTCTTGCTTCCTCCTGCCAAGTAATCACACTGGTACATTCACTTCTTGCTTTGAACAGCTGTTTTTGAGCAGCCTGAATTGCATTAAGATGATGGCACTTGTTCAAGAGCATGATTTTTTTTTTTTCAAGCATCTTTTCAGAATGACTTTTTAAGACCTGATTACCTTTGAGTTCTTTCTGGAGAGACTCTAGGGTTGTGTATCCAATGCTAATGAGGTGAGCACTAATATCCCATGCTTGCCTTGACAGAAACTCCATCTCCTTCTGCTAAAAGCCAGACATTGCCAATGATCCTTCTTACAGGACCAGGTATTGCTGTAGCACTAGATTTATGTACAAATGATTACTTAATTTGGTAATGTTTGTCTAAAATTAAAATTAATTGTATTCAGTTGAAGTCTAGTTCATTTAGAAAAGTCTACATATACTTTCATTTATTACTGTAAAATAAATTTATCAATTTATCTCCAGATAACTACATGTAAATAATTAATTCCTTCTGCTGTAATTGACCAATGGCAGCTAAAATTAGAGTGGTTACGGAAATCCATTTGTTTCCCAGTGTAAACTCAAAGGTATTTAGCATGAAATCCACCTATTCTCTTTTTTCCAGTTCTTCAATATCTCTCTTCTGTGTTTTTTGCCTATTCATCCTCCTGCAGCTTCTCCTACCAGTCCTGACAAAAAAGCTAAACGGCATGAAGTAGTGAGTGACCCAACTCCTTTTGGTGTAAGAGGTAGAGTGATACCACATCTTGTACTCCACAGATACCCACATATCCCTCACGTAATATGTTACATCAGAGCGCTGGGGTTACCTGTATGATGCTGTTGAGTGCAGCATTATTGAAATCAACTTTTTCCAAGTGGGTCTGTCAGCTTCTGCATATACTGGTTTTGATAGCATGACTGGCTGAAGTTTTGCCTTGGCATTGAATAGAGTAGCATATGGCTACCTAGTTTTTGGAAGAGGGCAGTGGGAAAGGGGTGTTCTGCTGAAGAAATAACCAGAAGCTGGATGTTTACTGGGACTAGAGTGGCATCCAGTTGCTATGAGACACTTTCTTTTCTAGTGAGCATCATCCTGTCACTGTGCCCCTTATGGAGAGGATTTAACTTTTTAAAAAAGGGGGGGGGGAATAGATCCAAAACATATATGGTCTAGTCAGACTGGGGTTCATCAATGTCATGTGGAATTTCCATTTTAGATCTGAATTTATTACTGTAGTCACAGACCTGTTGCATCTTCTTTGGGTGATAGTAGGCAATTTTTACCACTCTGTGAACCCCACATAGTTTAAGTGAACCCCTTGGAGCTGTTTGCCTTCTGTCCTCCCAACACACAGCTAAGCAAAGACTAAAAGAGCATTTTGGTTAAATGCCCATTTCTAACCAGCAAGCTATTGGTGAAGGCTTGAGTACAAAACCCTGGGGCTGATTCACTAGAGAGTACAAGGAAAGCAGTCCCACTCTTCCTGATGCTTCTTCCACCACCATCTTTTTTAGAAAATATTATTCTGAAGATGAAGCTGTTTCAAGCCCCACCATCATCCTTCTCTCCAGGTTTCCACAGCCTTCGTCTTTGTCTCCCCTGTGGAAACGATGCAGGTTCAGCTGCTGTGCTGGCGAAACTATGCAAAACCACTCACCTTGTCTGAGCAGCAGGCAAGGGAATCCCAGGCCAGACACATGCGGAAACTCCACAAGTGTGGATATGGGAGTTACAAGGTTAATTTTCCTGCAGGTAGCAGTCAAACCTCTGACATCTCCAGGTACTGTGGAAATCCTGAGGGCTTGAAAATGCTATCAGAAAGCAAAGAGTGTTTTGTGGCCTTTTCCACAGATCCTGAAATTTTCCAGGGTGGAGACCCTTGCTAATTTACAGTAAAACAGTTACAGAACAGATTTGTCTGATTTGCTGTCCTGTCCAACGAGGCTGCTGAGAGGCTTCACTTTATGAAACCACTAAACTGAGTAACTGAATTTAAAACATCTAGTAACTCTCCTTTCTGTCTTGCACCTCCCGATCTCTTTTCTGACACTTTATCTTCTCTCCTTCCCCAGCTCAACGAGGGGTAAGCAGGCAGTTCCAACATTAATGATTCTGTGAAACTACACCAGGGGATGGTCACAGCTCTCTGGTGCAGAGTGCATTGTCCCCACTCATTTCCTTTCATTGCTACATCTCTCTGACTTCCATCACAGTGAGCTCAAGGAAAATTAATTGGTGGCAGAATCCCATCTCACAGATAAACCCTGTCTCTGTGAAGAAACCTGTGGGCCCATTTCTGAAGAGAAGTGGTTAATGAAGTCTTGGTTTTCCAGGCACCAGCAAATCTAAACTAATTTCTACATGACCTTATATTTTCTCAAGACTCTACTATTTTCTTATCTTTCCTGCCTTTATAGGGAGCTCTGATTTAGTCACACCGTGCAGAATACACACATGTTGAATGTGCATGCATAATTTTGGTGCCTGTAGTCAGCTAACATAGTGGCCACTTCACCTCCCTGCCCAGGATCAGACAGGTTTTTTAAGGACTTGTTAATATTAGAGTGCCAGCTTATGTGAGCAGGAGTACTGTTGCTATGGCAGGATCAGGCAGGTCTGCTTTTATGCACATCTGCACAATATATGAAAAGAAAGAGGATGAGGAACAAGAGCTGTTACCCAAAATGTTCCAAATGACAAGGCCAGTGAGTATAATACTACAGAAAAAGCAATTACAGTGATTTCACTTTTTTCTTTTGCGCAACTTGTTAGTTCTGTTTCTAATAAGAGCTTGGAACAATTAGGAGAAACCACGTTTTCTTTTGTTGCATTGTTCTTAGCTTGAAATAATGGAAAGGGTTTCAGCTGCATCCCATGAGTCAAGTATAAGTTGTGAGCTTCCAAGGAAATTTGCATGGAATACAGTAGGAATATATTGCTCAGTTTCTTCACAGATGGAAGTTCATTCTTAACCCTGGACAGGGTCAGAGGAGTCAGTACTTCTAACCTTATGCAGGTTATCCAGCAGCGCAGGCGAGGTAAAAGTCTCTCTCCATTTGGTGTGCTCTGGGTGTGATTTCTTTCTATGATTCTTAGATTGCTTTGGCATTACTTGGACGATGCTTGGGTTTTTCCCTAATGCACTGATATGACCAGCCATGTGACAAATGCCTCAGAAGCAGTGAAGAGCAAAAATGCTGGTGCTTTCTCAACTTAACTAATAGTTACATAAAAGTTGGGAGGTTTGTTCTTCCTTTCTTTCTTTTCATTGAGTTTCATTGTTGTTACCCTTTGGTTTGAACCAAAATCTTACAAATATTTCTTTGTCTTTTATCATGTTTTTTTTTCCATTATAAGCTTGACACACTTATTAGCAGCTGCTGACCTCAGTGAAAAGCATCCCACTAGTAAAACTTACCGTAGGGTTTTTTTTGGAAAAGGATTTTGTGCACTCTGGGTATGATTCATCCTTGTAAATAAGTTAAATTCTTCACCCTGAGAGAGAAAACGGAACACTTGGCAATAAATGACAGATGGGAGATTGTTCTTGTGGTGTTTGGTGCAATGACTTAACATCAAGATAATTCAGCATGATTAAGTAATCCTTGTGCCTGAGTACCCTCAGATAATAAGCTGCCTCATCAGGTGAAGTACAGAGTGCCTGTTGCTTGTGTTGAATTTCTTGACAGCTCTGAGTGCTCAGCAGTTCAAACAAAGCTATGTGCATCCATCCCTTGTTCCAGCAGGCTGGTTAGGTTGCTTTGGGTGACAACCCCATGTGTTCATCCTCTTCTCGTAGACTGCATGTTCCTGTCTTCTACCTCTTCCCAAGAAAAAGAGTATCTATACCTTCATCTTTGTATAAGGGAGTATTTGCATCTTTTTAGTTGGGAATTTACATTCTTTTCCTTTCCCTCTATATAAATCCAAAGGGCCAAAATTCACTGCTGTGCATTGCCACAACTCTGCTTACCCTGGTGGAAACAGGCCAACTTTTGCCGGCTGTGAATTTCACCCAGTGGGTGTAATAACTTCCCTGTTTACACTTTTCCACCTGTTTATGTTGATCACTTAAGAGCTTATCGGTGGGAAGAACATTTCTTCAGTGGCTCACTGCTGCAAAGTTAACTGGTGGCTGTTTGTTCCTCAAGGTTGGGCTAAAACCTCACATTCTCTTGATGTATCTGAAGAAAATGACGGCTGGTCTAGTGCTGAAGATCCGCTGAATTCGTCAGATGCAGAGGAAGAAGGAGGAGGAGGAGGGGGAGGCGAGATGAAGCTGGTAACCAGAAATGCTTTCCTATTGAGCTAAGCAAATATTACCAATGCATTGTGAGTGGCAGAATATGGGAATGCTTTTGAAGCTTGCAGGAAGGAAAGTGTCTGCCTTGAAATCCTCAGCTGTGGAAAATTCCTAAGGGAACAGAAAATACCACCTTCTCTTAAATCAGCCTTGTGTTGGACCTTGGAAAGGTCCATCTGTGCCTCTGTATACCCGCAGACTAGTGAGACTGTATTGCTCATGCAATAGTACGGCAGTCAGGCAACGGCATGCTCAGCTACGATGTCAACCGATGTCCACATGTATATTGTGTCACTAGTTTTCTAATTTGGTTTTTGTTTTTTTTTTTCTTGTACAGATTTGAATTAATTTTTGTAATGGAAACATTTGACTGAATGTTTTTCAGGCTGTGAGAATTCATGTACTGAATTTGCATGTAACTGAACAGCAAAGTTTTACTGCCTCTCAGTATGTATATTTACACTGTCTTCAGCATGTGATGTGCATGAGAAAAAAGGGAAAAGTACTATTAATTTCATAACAAAAGCTGCAACATACCTTAAAATACTCAAGAGAAATAATTTGTTTGTTTTTCCTCTGTGTGCATTTAGACTCCTGGTAAATACACAGTTGTGACTGATTATGAGAAAGGAGTTTCTGAAGAATTTACAGTGAAAAGTGGAGATGTAGTTCAACTGATTCGTGAAGGGGAGGATGGACTTTGGTACGCAGATCTGTGTTTGGAAATTTTTATACGCAGAACTGTGTTTGGAAGGCAGATGTTTAGGGCAAAACTTTCAAATGCATCAAATGAAGCAATTTGACTTTTTATTTTTTTTTATATTATTTTAGGTATATAAAGAACCTGAGCACTGGTAGAGAAGGTTGGATCCCAGCAAACAATCTGCTGATGCTCATAGGCAATTCAAAATCAGCTCAATCTTTAAGCAGCTCTGGTAGGCTATTTATTATAAAAGAGATTATTGTCTTCTGAAGATTCCTAATATGGAAGAAAGTTGTGGGGGGAAAAACCCAACCATATAATGTTTTCTTCTGTTTTTTCTTTCCCAGAATCAGGCACAGCCTCCAGCACTTTGAGCACATCATCAAGTTGCAGTGATAGCTGCAATGCCAGCAGCACCAGCTTCTCAGACATTAAGGGCTAACATTAAATTTTCACTCCACCTCCATGGAAGGTAAATTCAGAGTTTGTATAATTTCGTGCAGAGTTCTGGACATTGGACTCCAATGGAGACCCACCAGTTCTGTGTTACCACCTATGAGTATTTTCACTGGTGATTCTTACAAGTTCTCCCAGAAGATCCCAATGAAAAGTGCATGGAATGTGAAGTTGTGAATAAAGTTTGAACTAAGGTCTTCTAGAGGCGTCTGCTCTGAAGTCTGAAGCTGCAGAGCTGTTAGCATAAAACACATTTTTTCATTAATATACAAGCAGGTTTCTGCAGAACTGTATCACTTTGTAACAGCCATAATCTGAAAATGAACAAACAGTGTTCAGTGCTAAATCCTCATTGTAAACTAATAACACAGCAATCACTGTGCAGGATAGATATGAGGAAAATAAATCTGAGTTTACAATTTCTCCTCCCAAAAAACCCCTTTCTCCAAGGACGTACCTCAGTCAATGCAGTGAATGGGACTCTGGTCCAGCCTGTTCTCTTCTCTTGGGTCTTCAGGATATTCTTCTGCTCCCTAGAGACTGGGGTGCAGACGCAACTAATTCATTGACCACAACAGCATCAAAAGAAAATATTATTTTATCCTTGCCAACATTTTAATAACATGTGCAATGAAATAGCTGTCTTCTGAGGTATTTTGGCCTCACAACCAAATTCTTTACAAAGATCACTGTGTTTACATAGCGTTGGAAATTTAGTAGTATTTTCTTCCTTTTGCAGGTGCACAATGAAACACAAATGTTCTCATTTGCTAAATGAATTCTTAATTAAATGTTACCTTCAGCTCTCACAAGTAACATGCAGTTACAGGCAGAGGAAACTATTGTGGCTGCACTACGCATCAAGAGCCGTCCTTCAAACAGGCCTATGAGGGCTAGAAACCAGACATAGTTTTAGTCAATAGTGTTTGTTGCAGATTTATTTAAAGAGAAAAACAGTGGCAAAATTTTTCTATAAAAGGGGAGCACGGGAGGAAAAAAAAAAACTTTATTAGAGTCAGACTTATGCTACAGACAAATATTTTACATTTTTTTAAAGCAAGGGTAATGCTGAACTTGCCATTTTTTTCAAGGTATAATATAAGCCAATGTTGTAAATTTTCACCTTGTCAGATGTTCTTTGCACATCATCCTTACAAACAGTCCAAAACTGTGTGCATGTATGGAATGCTGTATTCATTCCTGTCCATCTCTCAAATATTTTTACTTATATGAAAATAGTTTTTTAATTGATTCATGTACCGTATTACTTTAAAAATAATGTGGACATTAAGAGCATAATTTTTCAGAAGCGCTAAGCACAGCAGATTATGTCAACTGGAACTGCTGTTAGTCATCAGACCCTCTGGCGGCTGAGCCCTGAAGTCTATCTTTATGCCAGAACTTTATATTTGAGAGGCTGCAGCTTAGGAAATGTAAAGGACAAATAGTCTAAAGAATGATCTTACTTCCAAGTTGCAAAAGCAACCCTGTCCCAGACGCAATCAAAATGCAGCTGACCACGGTCAGTACAAACTGAAACATATATATACACACACACATATTTATGCACATATATATATGTGAATGTATGTGCTTGTGTGTATATGTATGTGAGTGTAGATATGTATATGTGTGTAGATATAATGTATCAATGTAAAAGATGTATTTATAGTCTTCATGCTGCTGAATGTGTCACTTTACAATTCATAAATACTTAAGTTTCTTGCAATACTGCAATATAAAGGCTGATCAGGGTTTTAATTCAGGCATCTATTCCAAATGCAGAAATCCTCTGATCTTTTTTAATTATCCCATATAATACTGTGCTGACTGGGTATATTTAGTCTGATATTTAACAATGGAATGGCAACATGAGATTCAGATTATCTTCATCTTTGTAAGTTATTTTGTAAATTATCTGTAACATAATTTACTTCTTTATTGCTGTTATTGCTAGGATGAGACTGTCCTTTCATTTCTCACTGCAGCCTCATTTGTGTTATTTCAATGGTCTTCTCCACATCATTGCACTTTAATACAACCCATTTCACCATTTCCTTTTTTACTGCTGTTGTGAATTAGAAGTTCAAAGTCAGAGGTCTCTATTGTAATTATGAAAATTGGAATAAATTTCAGCGCTTCTTGCTGAATGCCTTTATATAGACATGCTTTGTGTTTTCCTTTGTCTTAAAAGCTTCTTAATGGGTATCGTATAAAAACAGAGATGGTCTGAAGGATTTGGGACAGAAAATCAGGTCTGCCTAGCTGTTGCAAGCCTAGAAAGTGAGATGCTTAGCAGGATCCGTGTGTTCAAATCCTTTGTCTACTCATTCTGGAACTCTGGATCTCCAGCCTTTTCCTCCAGACCCTCTCCTGTCCTGCCAGGAGCTACCTGCTGCCCTACATCTCACCCTGTGTTGCTGAGCACCAGGGCTGCCTCCCCTTCCTCCTGCCTCAGCTGGCCCCTTGCCCCTCCAGCAGCGCCCTCACCAGCTGTCAGCACAGCTGCCTGAGCCCCCAGTTACCTCTCTCTTACTTGGGCATCTTTGTTTCCTTCTCCTTCACCCTGTCTTCTCCTTCACCCTACCTGCTCTGTGGATGATCCCCTCAGCAAGGAGAAACACATCTGTCCCCTCTTTGCGGATAATCCAGATGAGTAAATGGATTTTTAAGAGAAAGTATATAACAGCACTGAGGGGGATGATCAGTAGTCTTTATTTTTCAAACTGGCTTTCAATTTACCTAATGCCTCTTTCTTTTACATTTAACTGGAGCTGGTGTTGCTCTGTCTCGCTTGAAAGGCAGGTTTTAAATGTGTATGCAATATTTGGTACCCAGCCTACCATAGGCTGGCCCCACACAGGCTTCTCCGCACCCCTGCCAGGCACCCAAGCAGCTGGGGGGTATCCAGCCTGGAGGGATGGACAGCAGGGGACTGGCTTGCTGGCAGGGTGCTGTGGGGTGCAGAGCTGTAACATGTAACCCAGACATCAAAAGGCAGAGAGGGGAGAGTGCAGAGCAGAAGGGTTATTTTTTGAGGGGAGTGGATGGAGCTGGTAAGTGCAGTGGGGTGAGGAGCACAGGGCAGGAGGCTTTGAGCAACCTGGTCTAGTGGAAGGTGTCCCTGCCCATGGCAGGGGGGTTAGAAGTAGATGATGTTTAAGGTCCCTTCTGACACAAACCACTCTATGATTCTATTATTTTTAACTCAAAACCGCTGCACGTCGTATGCTGAAGTAGAAGCTGTATGGAGCTGCTGCCAGTCCAGCAGCAGACTCCCCTCCTTGCTCACCTCCTGCCTCGTAAGTGCTGCACCCTTGCCAGCTCCAGGGAGTGACTCAGTTCTCCCCCGCCACCTTTCTCCTGGCAGTTTTTGGCCAGATCAGCTCACAGAACGGGCGCAGCTGTTCCCTTCCCTGAGTGGTAGCACCCCCACTTGCTCCTGTGGCCACAGCCCCTGCAGTGTCCCTGGTGGGGACAGGCTCCCAGGGCAGCAAGGTGCTGGAGGGGATCTGCTGGAACAGGGGTAAGGCCAATACATCTGCTTTGGCATCCATTCCCTCCCACAGCTGCTTGTGTGTGCTGTTGTACATGGTTAGCTCAAAATATCTTGTCACGCGTAAATAAGCACACATTCCCCATCAATGGACTCTGACTGTTTTCCTTGATCAAAAGGACCTTCACAGTGGAGCGTCCTCACCTGAAGCTCAAGCCTTTTCTTAAGAAATCTTAGAGAGCAAAAAGGCAGCGTGGTATACACAAAAAGCAGGCTGCAAGGAGAAGTGGCAATGCTCCTTCATCCAACCTAGCAGTGCAGCAAGAAGATGAGTCCTTCAGCCCTTCGCAAGGAGAGACTAAGTCACATCTGGGGCAGAGACAAACCACAAGGAGCTCTGGCAGCTCCTCCACAGCTCTGACCCTGCGGAGACAGGCCAAAATCACCCGCAGTGTTAAGCCCCTATGGCAGTAAGAGCCCTATACGCACAAGAAGAGATGATGTGCTACAGGATGATGATTGGGCATCTTTGCACCTCTCCCGAGTGCTGCTGCCACCGCCTGTACCAGCAGCAGCCTAAAGATGGTGGTAGAAAATCAAGGATCAGGTTTTGCATTTCTACTATGAAAGGTTTTTACATAGGCTAGCCAGCGTGAGTGCTGAAATACTGTCTTTGACAGATCAGTTCAAGTGAATCAGTTAATCACCTTTCAGATTTTTATATTTGCTCATTTCACGTCAATTGACAAGACAGTGGAGTCCCCAGCTGCATCTGGAAGACAATGGATTAACCAGTGGTGCTGCTGCAGTTGTGATGGTCTCGGGACACAGTCAAGAGAATTTCTGTAGTAGAGTTATTATCTCTTATTACCAACTGAGATAGGTGGCATTAAACAGACAAGCTTGGGGGCACACTGCCTTTATTGTAGATCTGTTTTGCATTGCCTTTACTATGTTTTCTGGGTATCTTCGGATATCCTTCTCCTTAGGCAGCAAAGAAAAGAGAAAGAAATAATCCACACCAAGATTAAAAAAATAAAATTTTAAGCACTCATATTCAGAGCTGGTCACAAAAAAAAACCTGTTAAAAATATTATCCCCCCATCTTCTACATCCTCTTTATGATAATTGCTGGATGGGGATACAGAACTTGGTCAACAGACAAGAAATTTTCTCCTGGAAAGAAACAGTTCTCTTTTGAGGTCTAAAAAGTAAATAATTTGCTTTAAAGCTTAGCAGCATGATATTAATAGATTTACAGATTAATACAACAGAAACGGGAAATTATTAACTTGATCACACACGGGCTTGGCTTGCTTTTAATTAGTCTGATAAATTAATGATGGCAAGTTACTATTCTTATTGGAGATTTAAACTGAATTTTCCATAAATTCATGAGGCAGCTTGTTCCTAAAGTTTTCTTTCCTACACACAGCCTTGTCAGCTTACTCAAATGATCTCTTACGACTTCTTTGAAACAGAAATAATAGATTTTTTTTTAATTGTTCCTGAGTCCTGACTAGAAAACTCATGTTTAAATGACCAGTGAGTGACCTGTTGGATCAGACCAAATTGCACAGTTCCCCAGAGCTTCCATACCTGTTGTCGTGGTTTAACCCCAGCCATCAGTAAGTACCATGCAGCAACTTGCTCACTCTCCACCAGTGGGACAGAAGAGAATTGAAAGAGTAAAAGTGAGAAAACTTCTGGGTTGAGATAAGGACAGATTAATAAGTACAGCCAAAGCCGTGCATGCAAGCGAACCAAAACAAGGAATTCCCTCACTACTTCCCATTAGCAGGCATTCAGCCATCTCCAGGAAAGCAGGGCTCCAGCACGCCTAATAGTTACTTGGGAAGACAAATGGCACAACTCTGAACATCTCCCACTTCTTTCTTCTTCCCACAGCTTTATATGCTGAGCATGACATCGTATGGTATGAGATGTCCCTTTGGTCAGCTGGGGTCACCTGTCCCAGCTGTGTCCCCTCCCAGCTTCTTGTGCACCCCCAGTCCACTCACTGGTGGGGTGAGAAGCAGAAAAGGCCTTGACTCTGTGTAAGCACTGCTCAGCAAGAGCTAAAGCATCCCTGTGTTATCAACAGTGTTTCCAGCACAAATTTGAAACACAGCCCTATACAAGCTACTATGAAGAAAAGTCTCACAGTCAAAACCAGTACACTTGTATTATTTTCAATCCAAAATATGAAACTAAAAATAGCAAAATCATAAGATTTTTTTCTTTGAGAAATATTAGTAGGAAATAAAACAAGAATAAAGAACAGTGTGTTCTGAGATATTGGTTCATCATGTCTTCCACACTGAAGTTTCTGCTTTAGATTTTTTTATTTCACATTGTTAACATTTTTCATGTTTATTTTTTTAACTTTTTTTTTCAACTAAAGCAACTTTGGCACATCCAAAGTATACACTAAAAAATACCCTAAATCCTATTTTTCAAGCAGCTGTCCCCAGGCTGATTCTAGTAGCACTCATGAGCAGCAGGGGTGCACATTTGTGTTAACATTTTTCTTGGATTTGCTCAGAAAACATAAGCCAAGGCTGAAGCCTGCACTGGCAAAGAGATTTATAGAGCAGAATACCAGGGCAATTCTCACCAACCACAGCAAGACCACACAAGAAGAAAAATGAAGTTAGACTTGGGGATCCTCCAGGGAAGAAGAGATAATGAACTGATGTTTGCTCCTCTGGCTGGGGTGTAAGACAGTAAGGAAGGGGAGCTCCTCTTTAAAAATAGCTCTTTAACCAAAGAAGTGGCTTGGCTGAAGTTAGCAGGAAAGAAACAGCTTTGAGATGAGACCTCTGAACATAAAGTTCACGAGCAAAGAGTTGTAATGAAGTCCTGGGGCTGCTGAATCCCCCTGACCCTCCTCATGGGCATGGTCATCCCTGTCATCCCTGGTGAAACCTAATTGCATGAGTTTTTCTTGGAAGAAGGACTGTCCCCTAGGAACTGACTGATGTTCCCAGCACTTGGGCTTCTTCCTGGGCTCTACAAATACACCGTCTGGCCATATTCCCAAGCAATAAAAGCAAAACCTTTCATGCTTAAGGGATGCCAGCAGAGGAAGGAAGACATAAGGAAACACTGCATCAGTCCCAAAGGATGTACAGGATCTGCACACCGCAAAGGAAGAAGACAAGAAAGTGAAGGGGTGCCATGGTCAGAGGTGCTGGGATGCTGCTGTGGAGCCCCCCCGTCCCTGGCAAGGATTGACCCAGCCTAAGGAAACGTGGCTGTGGGGTCAATAGGGACAGCCCCAGGCTGGCCTTAAAGGGAGGAGGCACAGCCTCATGCTCTGATCCGTGTGACTCATTCGAACAGACGGGGACCGATCTTTCCCCAAGAAGATGAGACAAAGAGAAATTTTCAAGCAACTCCAAAAAGTTTAGCTTTGGTCTTGCTAAGTCGAACATGCCCTTGCTATTTCCAACTCAGTGCCGCAGGCAAGCTAATGAGCAATAAGGACCATGCTGGCAGGTGATGAGGCGTGGAGAGGGTTCTCAAAAAGGAGGGGTAGGGACAGCTTGGGAATGCTGCAGCTCCTTTTGTATTCCAGTAACTGGCCTCCTTCCTCTGTCCTCAGACAGGACCTGCTGCCCATCCCTGACCTTCCCAGGAACTGGGCTGCTGGGAATTAGCCGGGCTGTGATCCAGAGAGCTGCCCAGGGTGCCCCACCTTGGGAAAGTGATTTCAAAGCAGGACATCTAGCTGTACACACTGCCACCGAATACCAGGGAAGCATGCGAAGGACAGCTGGCAGCCCATCTTTCCTGAGCAATCATGCCTCCTGCAGGGAGTTACGCTGAGTCTTGGCAGCAAACTAAAAACTCAGCTGTTGCTTTTCTTTGCTGTAGCGTTCAGATGCTGAGCTGACCCTCACAGGAAGGGAAGAACAGCCTGGAAAATCCTCCAGCCCTCAGGCAACGCTTCCCTTCTCATAGGCAAACATGCTCTTTACCTCGCTGCTATCTTAAGTAAATATTTCCCCAAGAATGTTGTCAGTTCTCTATTCTGATGCCATTAATTGATTTCCAGTACATCAGAGGACTGCTTGTGTTCCAGATAAAACATGGTCTGCAGATGAGCCCGTCAAACCCCTCTCATTACTAATGAAATATAACATGGATGGGCTCAGAGCTTCTTCCAGCTGGCACAACTTGCGCAGCCCACATGGGTCTTGCAGTAGAAGATGGAGAAAACCAGTGTAGGGTGTTTCTTGCTGGTTAATTAGTGGCTCCAAGTAATTCAGCTAGAAGTGCAGACTTTCAACTGCTGATGGAAAAATGGGAAAGGACAGATGTCAGTGGTTCAATCACACTCCAAAGCACTGAATGGCCACATCTCGACTGTCCATTCAAGATAAATGTCACGTTGCTGCTCTCTGTATGCAGGGCTATGTGGCCAAATTAGTGCCAATCATACCGATGCAGGGTCCTGGCATTTATGTTTCTCAAGAAGAAGGTGTGTTAGATACAAAATGAAGGCCCAAGGTAGCAGCCTGTGTACGCAGCATTTGCACAGGTCAGGAGAGCGCGCTTGTGTGAAAAGAGCTCATTGCGGGATTTGCCTGTGCTGTTCGGCTCAGCTCGCTGGGTGTCATGGATCTTTCCCTGTTTCCATGACTCGCCGGCCCCTCCTCTGGCTCCGAGCATTTGAAGCTGAGCTCTTTGGCCAAACAGTCCTTGCTGAAATGTCAATACACTACCGCGACGCTGGCTCGCAGGGTTCATCATGGTTTCCAGGCAGTGTATGGCTTTGTTTCTCTGCTTTCTGCTACTGATTCCTCTTTCTCTGGATGCAGGTATGTCGCAGGGTATGGTTGTAATTATGTTTACTGGCAATGGACCTCTCTCCTGTTATTCGGATGTAATTTTCATTGCAAGTTTTGAGGACTGTTGCATGTTTGTCCTGCCTCTGGCTGTGCCTGTGAGTTATTCTAAGGTTCTTGTTTGCTTTCAGTGATGGCATCCATGCGTTAGTTTGCCAACTAAGGAAAAGCACTTCTAGACTTCTAAGTGAATCTGTGATCTCACTGCCCAGAGAGAAGGCAAACCATCAGCTGTCTGCCCACTACATGAAAAAAAGGAACTTGGATTTATTGTTATTTCATATTGAACTGTGGTATTTTTCAAAGTAAGGAATCAATAGCCTGTCATTCAGCTGATGAGAAATTAAAGGGGTGAGGATCCACCCTGTTTTGGCAGCAGTAGAAGGCAGTGAGGTGGTAGCTCTTCAGTAGCTCCAGTACATGTCTGAAAATCAGCTTCCAGATTAATAAAGCAGACCCAGTGCTTTTGGATTTCCAGCTAGACATTGACTGGGTCTCCCCCACTGCAGTGGAAAAATATGTAGCCAAAGTCGAAAGCATTTAAATGTAAATAAGTGGAGAATGTCGAAATGAAAGTGGGAAGAGGGAGGATGTCCCCAGGCACGCTCCTGTGTCAGAGTCTGTGCCTGTGCACTGCTACGTGTCATGTATCTGCAGTGTAAGGTTAATTAAAAGCCTTTAAATAAAGCCATATTAAATGCACACAGCCTGACTTTGAAATCATGGCAGAAAGACCCAGCTGACATTCCTACAATGGGCAAATGTTTATGAAGCACCCTGGGATAAATTCAATGCACGCCACACAATATTTGACTCCTTCAAGTAACTTTGAAATACAGGGAAAATTACCACTATTTTGCATGCAATTCAGCAAAAGTTCTGATTAGACACGAATGTTTAGAGACACCTCACCAGACTGCAATAAACCCTCTCAGGCTTTATGGTTGTGTGTATGTTGGTGAGGATGCACATGAGTCTTGTCCTTCAGCGACAACCTCAGGGCCCTTCCAGCAGGTAGGAGGTAACTCCTGCTCTCCCAGGGGTCACGTAGTGGAGAATGTCCTACGAGAAAGGTGGGCGATATACATCAGCCTCAATCTCCAAATCTACCCACAGTCCCAGGTGAAATAGTTAAAAGTGCTGAAATGTAAGTTGTTGTCATGAAGCTCCAGAATCCTCTACTGACATGGAGGAGAAAAAAAATGCAAAATTAATTCTTGTTCTGTGTAGTACATGGAGCAAAAGTACACCGCAGCACTGGGACCTCCTGTTCGTTATCCTCAGTTATACCCAGAGGGCACAGTTGTGTGATGTGCTTGTATCCTGAGGCTAAGGAGCAGGTCAGCGTGATGACAATGCCATCAGCTCTTTCAGTGTACACTTCTGTCAGCTGGAAGTTGATGTAGCTCTACGATGTGAGCACTGCTCACGTCTGCTGTTGAACCTGTGTACCCAATGTCTTTCCAAAGCCTGGCAGAGACACATGGAGAGAAGACCCTCGTGGCTTTGGTCTGTGGTGCTGGAGCAGCTAGAAGCCGTCCTCAAGCTCCACTAGGGAAGGCAACAGCATTGGCCAGCCTTCCTACATACCCTAACAAGGCTTTTTTACAGAAGGAAACTAATGATAAATATATTAAAGCTGTGGTTTTAAAATTGTGGTCTACCAGAGGTGGAGGGGGGCGGGGAGGGGAGGAGGTGGGCAGTGGTCTTCTGCCGGTGAAGGGGTGTGAGATAACCCGGGTGAGGAATGAAGCACTGGGTGGGGAGCTAGAGGTGACTATGGCCCACCTGTCACCAAGTGACTTGCTGCAGCAAGTATAGGAAAACCAGGTGTCACCGTGTACATTAACGCGGGATAAAGCAACACAAGCTCTTCAGCTGCTAGAATTGAGAGAAACTGTGCTATGCACGCTGAGACCTGCTTTGTGACATGTGATGGTACCTTAGGAGTCGCAGTGTAACGCACCATCTCCTCCTAAGCTCTGGGCTCTGTAACGGTGCTGCCACTCTGCCTGGGAGGCAGGCCAGAGAAAGGAGGCTCTTTCACATTTGCCCATTTCTTTTCTAAAGCATGTCAGGAAAAGCCTGGGAAGCAGAAAAGCTTTCAGGGGGAATTGTCCCGTCCCCCCCCCCGTCCTCTCTCTCTGGGGAGCGCAGCTGTATGACAGACAGACCATGCCACTGTTTTCCAGTCTTTCTAAAGCAGGAAGAGGCAAGCAGCGTCTTGCGAAGGCGAAGACGAGCCAACAGCTTCTTTGAAGAGATAAAACTGGGGTCACTAGAGCGAGAATGCATGGAAGAAAAGTGTTCCTTTGAGGAAGCAAGAGAGATTTACCATGACTATGAAAGGACAGTAAGTAACACGAGGCTGGGTGCGCACTTGCTGTCGGATGGACTCCCCCTACTCAAGGGTGTGCTTTGGCACTTTAAACCATGAGAGCAGAAAAAGCACTTTGTGTCCTGCTGTTTGCATCTTTCTCTTATATTTACAGCAGGGCATGCAGCAGGAATGAGTTGCAGGAGGGCATACTGCGTGGGCCAGCCTGGGCACCACCGATCTGGGGGATGGTGGGAAAGGGGATGCTCTCTGAAGTTGGCTTCCCAGCCCCCCAGTAATTCCTGGCCTGACAATACCTTAAATTATTGTATTGTGCCATGTCTGTCTCAGTCAATCCCACCTCAACTATATGGAGGTTATTGATGGGTACCCTATTTTTGTGTGTTACACAGGGCCCTTCTCAATTGGTATATAAAAATAATGTAGAATGTAGGAAATAATGTAGACTACTTTATGTATATCTGACCCTATAAATTATAAAGGCAAAGGGGCATCACTGTGGCTGCCTGTAACCCCTTTTGTACTACAAGGGCTGTGGGGCTTAACCTAAGTTAACTATTCTTTAATTAAATCTCACATCTTTTTCTTCCAGAGAGAGTTCTGGCACATCTATTCCGGTATGATCATTTGGGATGTTCTAGCAGCTCCAAAAACTCTCCTCCTGCTGCAGCTCTTCGTGTGAGCCAGACTGACACTGAATGTTTTTACAGACCCTAACCAGTGTGACTCCAGCCCCTGTCAGAATGGCGGGACTTGTGATGACCAGTTTCAGGATTACGTGTGCCGCTGTCCCACTGAATATGAGGGCAAAAACTGTGAAAAAGGTCAGCTCTGGCATAGCTTAACAAAATAAAAATGTCATTATTCATTCAAATGCAAGGCATTCAGACAAACAGCAGCAATCATTATCGCTCTGCATCATTCTAGTAGTGACAGCTGCCTGCAGCGTTGTATGATGGATCTAACCAGCTGGCAGTCAGGCACTGCAAGGCACCAAGATAATGATTACCCTACGATGACTTTGTTAACATTAAAAAAAAAAAAAAAAAAAGAAAAAAAGGCCTTTTTTTGCACGGTCTGAGAGAAAGGGAGGAATTTTTTTTCCTACCCAAGTGCTTAAGTTACTTTGACCCAGAAGTTCAGTGCAGTATGGGAAGAACTATGCTGCATTTGCATTGTACAAAGCCTGAGGGGAGAGCTCCAGTGGTTAATGAAGACTTCCCACTGATTTCAGTGGGCACTGCATACTCAGTGTCACACCCTCAGAACAGGCTGAGCCCAAACAAGGACGAGGCACTCGTCAAGTCTAACCAGGCTCAACAGTCATCCCAGAGCATCCTTCTATCAAATGGCAAAATATAAAATAATTACAATTTTTCAGTCATATGTTACAGTGGTTACCACACAATTATAACACCTCCAGATAGCTGTGATACTGTATAAATGCAGACTGACTCAATTTTACGTGTATGTTTCTTAGGCACAGGCTTCCTCCCTAACCCCTGGAGATCCAGGTCTGCCTCGCTTTTGCCCAATGGAAGGTGTTTTTCATGCAGTGGCTGTACATAAAACGCAGAAATCTGCTTTGCTGCCTTGCTTCCCTGTCAACATTTGAAGTTGCAGTTTACTCATGGTAAGCACCAAAATGCACATTTGGAAACCTAAATACTCTTTCTCTGACTTCAGCCGTGGCTGACAAGCTGAAGTGCATTTACGACAACGGTGGCTGTGAACAGTACTGTACTGACAGGCAGTCTGAAAAACGAGTGTGCTTCTGTGCCGATGATTACACTTTAGCAAGCGATGGTGTGTCCTGCATTCCCCAAGGTAAGACACTTACTAGCCTGATACTAAGTCTTAGCCAGCCCTGGAAGAAAAGTCCTCAAGTCCACACCAGGAGGTGCAAGGTATAACCCTCAGCCACCAGCTCCCCACCTCTGCTTCAAGGGCAGAGCTCAGAGCAGTAGATTTGGGCTTCTGGTGGAAGTTAGATGCCCCAGAAAAGCAGTCGGGAAAGTGTGCACACCGAGCAGGGGGCTTTTGGTCCCCTTCTTCCTGGCCCTGGAGGTCCACTCCTCTGAGACATGGAAAATTTGAGTTTGAACATCCCACCTGCTAGGACTGAGGGAGCTGAGCCCCGTCTCCTCTTTGGCAAGCCCTCTTGCCACTGGTCTAGTAGAGAAGCCAGCAGTGGAGACAAGCCCATGCCCAGGTGGTCTAAATAAAGCAGAGCAGCAAGTAGCTGGGGATTTGGGGGTCAGGCTGAGGGGCTTCTGGTGAGTGCAGGGGCTCTGGGCCTCACAAATCCTTTTTTGTTTTAGCTTACGCTCACGGTGGAAAATATTTTGGGGGCAGCATTGTTTTACCATTGGATCTTGAATCTGAAATTGTGACTATGGATTTTATTACCGTATTTATTTCAGCACAGGAATCGGGAGAGAAAGAGGCCAGAGAAAAAAATAGAGAAAATCACTTACATTTTTTTTTCTCTTTTTCTTATTTATTTCATATTTGGTAGGACCAATACACTTCAGATACTCCTCTAGACACTATGGCTAGATAGTTCTGTCACTCATCTGACAAGGTAAATTTCAACTGGGATGAGGGTAGCACACGCTAATTATTTTTCCAACACATAAGCTGGCACCTGACTCTATTGCAGATGCCTACTTCAATTACTTTAATAGAGGGCAAGAAGACCCCTGGGGATATGAACATAACGGACGGAGCTGCAGGGAGCGTGCAAAGTGATTCTGAGGGGTAATGTCCCTCTACACACACCTCAATGGAGCAGTCATGCAGAGAACTGGTAATGACAACCTAGCTCTTAACAACAGCAACTTCATTAGGAAACAATGCCTAGCAATGTAGCTTATCCCTTCTTAGCAGATTCTGCAATATCAGGTGATGGGGGGAAGCTGCTTTTGTTAAAAGCAGAGAACAATAAATTCAATATTCCCCACAGGCTTTTCAGCGTGTCTTCCCCTATGAGGAAGATGTATTTGTCACTGCCTGCTTCTGGGGGACCCAAATACCCATAGCACTGACTGTGTGTTACAAAACTGTGTAGGTGCTAGACTGCCAGTCCCTTCTGTCACCTCTCACGATGTCCCTTCCAAGTGCCCAAACCTGCGCTGCCCTGCAGACAGTCCTGGAGGGCACCGATCTGTGTGGGTCTGTGCTGACCTTCCACCAGCTGCCACCAAAGAGCCACTTCTGTTTCTCCACACCTTGCCTGTTCCTGTAAAAGCTTGGTGCTGCCCTCACATCAGGTGAAGTACTCGGCACGTTTGGGCTATTAAAGATCCGTGGAGATCTCAGATTCAACTCAGCACAGACTATGGGGCCCTTGGTTGCCAAAGTGACAGGGAGTGAGCACTCCTCCTCACAGCGTTACCGCAGAGTGACTGCTGGATGTAAGGGACAGTGAGATCAGTTACAGCACAGCCACATGGCACACAGAAAAACCCAAAGGCAGACCTTCTTCTTCCTGAAAGGAAAACTCAGTTGGGTGAAAGATGCACTGAAAACACCAAGGTTTTCTCTGCACTGCAGCTCAGTCACAGGTTCCGTCCTCAAGATTTGATTCTCTCATTGCCAATCTTCACACGCTTTCTCAGGCTAAAAACAGACCTTAGCCTGAGATGTTCAGTCTGGAAGAATCCAGAATGCTCGGATCCAAGCAAACTAGGCACAGGCTGCCAGGAGAATGAAGACATAGTGTCTTCTCTTAGGAAATCTTCAGGTCCACCCAGACAAGGGATAGCAAGCAGCATGTCCCATGCTTAAGCCTGTGTCTCACCATGCCGTGGGTGCTGTGCACTTAGTACAACTGAGTTAAGGTCAGCAGGACTAATGAAAATATGTAGACGTCAAAGATTGAGAGTGAATTCTGCTCTCCAGCCTGCAGCCTACCTCATTGACATATATCTTAAGTAGGTACCTTGTTGGCAAACTCCTGTGGTTGGTGAATATATGCCAATGATACTGTATGGGCCTGCATTCTATCTGTAAAAGCATTTCTGGTTGTTTCCAAACAAAAAGTCTACTTACCTGCTGAGCTACTTTAAATTAATTTTGAAAACCCATGCTCCCAGACTAGAAACCAGTTTTTGAGCTAACATAACTTCACTGCAGACCTTAACAAATTCTGCTGTGAATTCAGTGCAATAAAATCACACGTGCAGCCCTTTGTGGTTTGTTTTTTTTTTCTTTTTTTCTTTTTTTTCAGTGAAGTACCCATGTGGAAAAATACCAGTGCTGGCAAAAAAAAATGAAACTGTATGGGGGAGAATAGTAGGTGGTTTAATCTGTCCTCCAGGTGAATGTCCGTGGCAAGTGAGTATTCAGAAATCTTTCATTGCCTTTTTTTTCCCCCTTATGAAACCACTCTTATATTCATTGATTTAAATCTATTATGTTAAAAATACGTAAAAAGTGACAGGTCTGGACAACCAAATTCCTTCTTCTTCTGCAGCCAGCAGATCCACCTATTGCAATCATCCATCTTAGCCTTGTTCTGGAGTGCTCGCTTTCGTAGGAGTGGAGTGGCAATACAACCTCCTCTGTCTCCTGGACCCCTTAGTCCTTAACCTTACTGCCAGCAAGAATTTTAGCTGCAGCTTTGCAGGGATATGGTCTTGGCCAGAGTAGGCAGGGTCCATACTACAAGATGGAGAAAATGTCCTTGGAAAGATTCCCCCCTCCTAAATTCTCCAGACAATCAATCAGCACCATATTCTCAAACACCTTTGAGTAAAGTGAGAGAAGCAATATAACACCTGACTACTGAGATTCAGGTCAAGCGCACGTTCAATATAAGACATAAATTTGTTTTATGTTGTCAGGCCCTTATAATACAAAATCAGAAAGAAAAGTGTGGCGGTACCCTTCTTTCCCCGGAGTGGGTGGTCACTGCAGCTCACTGCTTGGAGTATACTCATCCTAAACAGATTCGGGTGAGACTGGGTATGTATCTTCCCCTCCTCACATTATCAAGTTGTGGTTGTGGTGGCAGGTTTCCATCCTGACAAACCAGAATAAAAGACAAAATGTGCAGGCTTTGGCAATATACGGGAGGTGTCAGGCTAGAAACCCCCTACCTCCTCGAACTTCTGAGGAATCAAAGACCTGACTGGACATGACCTGCGATTAATAATTTTTCCAGGTGAACACGCAATAAATTATGATGAGAAAACTGAGCAGGAAAGTGGAGTTGCCAGGATAATCATTCATGAAGAATACATGAACGGACAAGTCAATAACGATATTGCCCTCCTGAGCCTGGAAACACCTGTGAATCTCACCGATTACGTGGTGCCGATATGTTTGCCTGAAAAACGGTTTGCAGTGTATGAACTGTCTTCCATCAAGTTCTCCACAGTGAGCGGATGGGGACGCCTACTAGATGGAGGTGCCACGTCTTCTGTTCTGATGAGAGTTAATTTGCCACGTGTGAAAACACAAGAATGTGAAAAGGAGACTGATCTAAATATTACAGAGAATATGTTCTGTGCAGGAGACCTGACGGGCGTTAAAGACGCCTGCAAGGGAGACAGTGGTGGACCTCATGCTACAAAGTACAAGAACACTTGGTTTCTGACTGGGATTGTCAGCTGGGGAAAGGGCTGTGCTGTGAGAGGCAGCTATGGAGTTTACACAAGGGTATCCAAATACATCGATTGGCTGAAGAAGCACATGGATTAATGACGTTGAACCAGAGCATTTCCAGATCATGTCGTTGCCCGTCCATCCCTCTGTGCCATTTTCCTATTGAAACATTCCTTCATTATCTTGGATGAGTGATATATGTGATACCCACACCACTATCAATGATTTGAAACGAGCCTAATGCCTAATTGAATATATAAAATAACTAACTTCCCTATCAGTATTGTTTGTAAACTTGTGTGTGTTGTCAAGAGGGCATAGAATGGCCATAAAAATCGGACTCAGAGTCTCTCTCATTCTGCATCCATTTCTGCTAAGGGGCAGATCTAGATGCTGAGAGAAAGACTGGCAGCAACGTGTCAAGCACACCATGATCCTTCCTCTGGCTACCCTCTCAGCTTCTGGTAATCAGTGATGTACAGGCTTCCTGAGGCAGAAGTTGCATTAGGTTTAATAGTCATGAACAAACCTGTTGTCCACAAATGTGTGCAATCTCTTTCGAACACATTTACACTTCTGGCTTTCACAACTTCCTATGCTGATGGATCCTGCAATATAATGATGCAATAGCAGAAGAAACAGAAAAAGTATTTCTTTTAGCTTATGTTAAAGTAACTTTCTCCTACAGTTGCAGTGGCAACAGGTAGATTTGAGGGGGAGAAACTGTAGATAGCCTCCAGGACAGGAAAGCTGGGAAAAGGTTAATTCCACATTTACAGGTTTGCTACAAAAAGTTGAATTTAGTCTTCTTGCACCAAGCATTATTGGAGTAAGGCTACCGAGTGTAATATTTAACCTTATGAGTGGTGAAGAATAGCACTGATTTAATCTTATCTTTGCCTTGGTATTAATGCTTGTCAATACAGAAGAGGGCAAATGAAAGGGAATGTTTAATTTGTTGTCCAGTATAATCTAAATTGTACTCTGTCCTGAGATCTAAAACCAGAACAGGATACACGTCTGACCATCTGCAAAACACTAGCCAAAGACCATTCTGTAAAGCGTTACTGCATAAATGGTAGAACCTGAAGAGCACCAAAAACACCATCGACTATACCATTAAAAAATGTACCTTCTAATCTAAGCATGAAAACAGTGAAAAGGTGAGGGAGATCATAGATAAAATGCACCAGGAGATCCAAAACCAGTTTAAGTATCTTATGCAAAACTTACACTTCTGATTCCTTCAAATCATGCTGAATATCAGCTCAATCGCAAAAGCTTATCAGCAAGTAGGACACTCAAAATTGACCAGACTCTATTGTTAGGGGAAAATGCTGGCATTATACGGTACATATACCATCCAATACTGAACATCCTCTAACCTGCTTTACTGACATAGAAAGAATGGTATACTATTCATTTAAGAAGTGAACTGAATTGGGAAAGGCAGCAAATTCCAAAGACCTGAGAAACAAGAGGTCTTACATTATGAAAACATAACCCAGAAGTTCTCATTACTCCTGAAAGGAAAGCACCTATACCAGCAGAACATATTCCCAAGAAGGAAGGTGACCAGGAACAGCAACCAGCAAATAAAGCCTCATTTTCACTGAGACGAGGCACTCAGCATTGCAAAATCATCCCTCCAAACCCCTGAAGCTAGAACAGTTTGGGTTTTCCATGCTCCATAGGATGGTTGCTTCTCTGTAACGTTCCAGTGTAAATATTGACATTTATGAACAAATCACCATCTTGCAGGAAAAGGGTAAAATGCTGAAAGCAAACAACCAGTGCTAATGGCTGTGCAGTGATTTTTTTCAAAACAAAGCTGGGTTTTAGTTACATTTTTACTATAACAGCCTGTTTAAACATGGTAAGAAGAGGAAGGAGACGCGACGACAGGCTCTGGAAGCACCAATGATGTGGCCTCAAAGACAAGGGAAACCCCCCAAAAAACGGGAGACAGTGGCCGCCTCCCCGCAAGCGCCCGGCCAAGGTCACCAAACCTTGGCTGTGAAAACGTGGAGCCAGCGAGTTGCGGTGTCGGGATGTGGGAAACGCGGGTGGCCGCTGCCACGGGTGGCGGGTGTTTTGCCGTGGGAGCCCGGCTTCGCCCCAGCTGAGCCCCACACCTGCCACCGCCGGCTGAGGTGGCTTTTGCTTGTTAAAGTGACGGTTCCCTTCCCCTCCCCCGCAAATGAAAGATACAATTAAAAACGCATGGGTTTAAAAGAATAAAAGAAAGAAAAAAAGAAAGAAAGAAAGAAAGAAAGAAAGAAAGAAAGAAAGAAAGAAAGAAAGAAAGAAAGAAAAGAAAATAGCCTCATCAGCCGGCCGCTCCCCCGGCTGAGAAATCCCGCAGCAGCTTTTCCCCCTTCCCCAGCGCTTCCGCTATTTCTGGGCAGGGTGAAGCAACGCCGTTTCAGTCTCTTCCCGCCCGGGGCGGGGGAAGGCTTCGGCTTCGGCTCCCGTCCCGTCCCGTCCCGTCCCGTCCCGCCGTCGTGCCGGCAGCCGCGGGGGTCTCCGCGCCGCCATGTCGGGCCGCTTGCGGCTCCTCTTGCTCTGCGCGGCGCTGGCGGGCGAGCTGCGGGCTGAAGGAGGCGGTAAGGCGGCACCTTTCTTACTTTCTCGGGGGAGTCCCCCTCCTCACAGCCTTTGGAGGGCTGTCGAAGGAAGGTGGGAGGCGGTGGCGGGTCGCTAACCCGGGTGAGGGAGGGGGACAGACCACCCGGACCCCGTCGTCCCCTGTCAGCGCGGGGAGCTGCGACCAGGGGACGGCAGCGGGTAGCCCCGGGCTCGTCTTCCCCGTGGGGCTCGGTTTCCGAACGAGCGGAGGGCTTGTCTGCACCTGTGCTGCACCCCCGCACCCCGCTAAAAGATGGGCGAGCTCCGCCTCGGGGGAAGGGAGCGGCCAGGGGACACCTCGGGGTGCTGGAGCCCCGGGTGCTGTGTCCCGCCGCGGTCCCGTCTGGCTTTTCCCAGGCTACTGTTTCCCATTTCCACCCCTGAAAAACGGGGTTCCTGGTGTCTGTGAGGGGAAGGAAGCCTGGCCCGGGATGCGCTGGGTGCGCTTGGCCATAGAGGGGCTGGGGCACAAGGGGGAAGCACGTCCCACTGCCTACTGTTGGTGCTGTGAGGGTCAACACCAAAGTCCGGAGCAGCATCAGCAAGTGGCTTTTCAAAAGTCATTAACTCTGGGATTGACTGACTTCAGTGAGTCAGCCCACATAGGCTTTAAAATGAGGTCTTCCACATGTTTCTGGAATGTCCTACTTCAGTTGACGGACGCATGTTGCTCCTTGATGTCTCCGAAGAAGGAAGCATGACGGAAAGCTTGGGAAAGAGAGCGACCAGTTTCAGAAGGCTAATCGGCCGGTTCAAGTTTGCAAAAACATCCTTTTAGTGGGTGATGCCAAGGCAAAGGAATATGCAGGCGATAACCCCACCGGCTGCGTCCTGTCGCTTTCCTGTCACTGCAGAGAGGGATTTAAGATAGTGGGTGAATGAACTAACAGTTGCTGAGCAAGAAGTTACAAGTGCTTTCTGTGAGCCTTCCTTGCGAGGAGCCTTTTCTAGAATAAGTGGGGCTGCAAAGCATGCATGGGCTCTGTGGGACTGATTAATTAAAAATAGCACTAGCAGAATTTGGCTCCCCATGGCTGATCCACCAGTTTCAGTGAAAGCAGAGTAAGTCCCCTCTGTGTTTTCTTAGAGGATATTAAGGTATATTATTACTCATTGGCTAATCTATTTATTGCTCAGTTGAGCTGCATGAAGAATGCTCCAGAAGGGATGTGCAAGCTGCCCACTAAGTGCAAGCCATTGGCCTTCAAGTCCCATCTGCAGCACTGTCTTCCACACTTCAGTCTGTGGTTGGAAAGTACTTTTTAAATTCCAGGTGGTCAGAACATAATTAAATGCCAGCTTCTAGCTTCTGGAAACTTTCCTAGAGTGTATGCTTTTTACAGGGTAATAGGCAATGGTTTTACTCCAGTGTTGTTTCTGTTTTTCTTGTCTGATAATGTGTGCACAAGTCACTGGAGAGTAACAGTATTGCTCATGCAGCCAAGTGGCTGAGCTGAGTTTAATGCCTCTGATCCTTCAGCTTAAATCAACGGCTACCTGCATCTTGAACTTGAAGGCAGCAAGTCTCACGCTTCTGTGACACCAAGCTTTTAAAAAATAACACAGCGAACTGATCTCAGGTTGTACTTCCTTGATAAAGCTGATGTTCATTCACTTCTGCTCTTTGTTAAATCTTAAAACGCAGTTGCCTTAGCTCTACCTGCACTTACATCAGTAAGGCAGGAACATTTCTACAGGCAAGTGGGAGGCGGTGTTAAGAAGGAAGAAAGACCGCAGGACAGCACAGCGGGGTTTAGGGTGGTGAAGGGCAGTAGAACTCGTACATGGGTTTTTCCCATCTGTCAGTAGACATGTTACTGCATCTTGAGTTTGTGCGGCATTTAATTTCTGCACCACAAAGCCCTGGAGCAGACGTTGTTGCCTAGTGGTCAGCTTTAAAACCAAATCAAGAAATGCAGTCTTCCTGGCCTTCAGAGAAAGTCGTTCTGTTCAAGATTGAAGTCTTGAGCAGAAGCAACAGAAATATAAGCCCTCAGTGGCAACCTGCATGTTTTTATTTGCAAGACTAAGAACACTGGGAGAGAATTTTGGGGGCCTACAGTTTGTCCTGGAGTTGCTGATTCTCAGAGAGAGACTGCTCTGAGGGATCCTGAGAGGTGTCAGTCTGTGTGAGGACTAACCTCACAGGTAATGTTGTGTATGGGTAGAGTGGTGAAGGGGTCCGTTTTGGTTTTGTTTCTACTTCACTTATTTCTAAAGAGCCTTTACCACCGCCAAATGTTACCTGCCACCTGTATCATTTTCTCCATTCTCTAGTATTCATCAAGAAAGAAAATGCAGACAAGTTCTTGGAAAGAACAAAACGTGCAAACTCTTTTTTGGAGGAACTTAAGAAAGGCAATATTGAAAGAGAATGCAATGAGGAACGCTGCTCGAAAGAAGAAGCAAGAGAAGCCTTTGAAGACCAGGAAAAAACTGTAAGGATGAACTAATATGAAACATAGGTCTACCTATTTCATGTTTATAAAACAGCATTAATGTCTTTTGAGCTGGGCATCAAAACTACAAGTTACTCCCAATTCTTTAACAGAAAGAATAAATAGTGGTTTTGACTGTGATTGGAATTGCTAAGGCATAAACATAGGACAACAGTCTTAATTTAGCTCTTGCATGGCCAGCCCATGTTAAAGCCTCCATTCTTTTACCTGTTCTGATCTGTTTAATTGCATTGTGAGGTATTTCATGTTTAAGTGCTTTGATACTACTCATATTGGAAATATGTTCACCCTATCTGGGTGGCATAGCAGAGTGTCATGACTATGGTCAAGAGTTCTTAGGTGGAGAGTCCACAGGAAGGTTGAGAAGGCAAATGGTGACATGGAACTTCAGGGGAGAAGTTTGCTGAACTTAGGCAGCTTTGCCGGGCTTGTCATTTTGTGTCTCATTTTTTCAGTATCCGAATTTACAGAATGTATACCGTGGACAGTTCTTATATACCTTAATTAAATTGCCCACATAGGAAGAAGTTTGTACGTGTGACTCTTGTGTCACCTGCCCTACCCTGAAGGCTGCTTAACTCTAGACAGAAACATGATCTGTTCCCAAGCTCAGGGAGAGTTAAAGAGATGGGGTAACTATGGGGACTGGGGTCAGTAGAAAATACACTATTTGAAAACTTGAAGTGACCTGGTGGTGGAGGGGACTTGGGAACGTGGACTGTAGCCATATGGCTGTTAAGAACAGCCCTGAAACTGGAGTTAAGGCCAGATTCATTTCACTTTAGCATTACTTGATGACCAGAATGTTCTTGGAGTGGGCCTGAGATGACCTGGGTGCGGAGTCGTGGGTGCATCACCAGGGTACTTCAGAGCATAAAGGCTGGCTGATCTGTAGCAGAACCAGCACAGCCTGTTCCGCCTGGTGACCAGATGCCATTGGAAAGGATGGACAGACGGCATACCTGGAGTCCTCAGTGCAGAGGGAAAGAAGAACACAAATCAGGCAAAATATTTTTAAATCTCAGGATTTCTGAGGTCCTGATTGATGGGATGATAGGGGGAATGGAGACTGAGAATTTGGCATTACAGGAATGTAAGTAAATTTAGTCAAAACTGATGGAAAGATACAGTTACGCAAGAAATCAAGTGCCTTATCCTTCCTTAGTGAGTCACATTGGGAAATCTCTAAGGAGTTTTAAATTTCTGAAAACTGTGTGAGACTTGTTTCTGTGGAATTGGGCACTGTAGATGGATCATACGGTTTTAATTTATTTAATGGTGATACTAGGCTGCAAGGCACTGTATGTGCCTGTAACTGAAATATTTGTTTTAACAATTGTTAGCTGCGAGTATCCTTTGTATGAAAGCTCTAATATTTTTCTGAGGAATTCAGTATCATCTAACACTTTCTGTCTCCTTCTATTCCCCTTTTTCCACACCTACCTGCAGGAGGAATTCTGGAACGTCTATGTAGGTAAGAAACACTCTGTGTTTGTTTAGACAATCAAGCTTCCTTATTGCAAGGTTAAAAAGGATGCACCTCTTAAGTAACCACTTCCTGCTGCCTTGCTTCCTCTCTTTTCACTCTGGAGCACCCTCACTTTGTGTCTCCTCTGAAGAAGGAATCTGATTTACTGCCTTGCTGTTGCTTGAACCCAGTAGCTTCATTTGAAGGCAAGGTTCAGTGCCTCCAATTGTTGGGATGATCTTTGCCCTCACAAAAAAAAAGAATAGCAGCCCTTTGCATGTAAAGGACAGTGAGAAGTAGAAACTGGGCATGGGACTCTGCCAGTCACTTGTCCTGCAGAGGGGCAGCCCTGGATGGGGGAATTCAAGATGCAAAGAGTCATAGATGAGGGTGGTGCTTAAATGCCGTAGCCAACACAAAGTTATTAAACCGGATCGTACAGGCCCTTGCCCGTTCTGTGTCACTTTCCATGCCAGGTGTTGTTGATTCCTGTATTACAGAGGATTTTGTGGGGTGTGTTTTCTACAGAACTGTTTGACATTCAAAGAAGACATGACAGTAGATTATCAGATACTACCTATCAGTCTTTTCTGTCTTTTCTGTTTTTTTCTAAAGGTCTGAGTTGTATTTATCAGGGTTCTAGTGTTTATAATCACTTTGCAGGGACAGATTTTTAATGTATTAGTGTTTGGTAACATGTTCTTCTGGAAGTATGTGTCCAGTTTGTGTGTTAGGAAGTGTACCTCAAAAATGTTGACTGAAGACAGCTCAGCTTTGTCTTTTGGAGTCCGCAGAAAACTGAAGACAGTTGCCACAAAGAAGACACAGACTTTCACAATGCTCTAAGCAGGAGATGAACTCTGCAACCTACAGGCTGAAATTTCAAGCAAAGCCTGCATCAGTGTTGCAGCGAACAAAAGTGGAAAATTTTAAACCATTTTCTCATAAAAATACAGGCAGAGAAACATCAGTGCCAGTGCTCTTAGAGGAAATGCCAATTTCATACATTTTAAACCACAGTCGATGAATGCTTCATTGATGTTCAGAAGTGTTGAAAACCACAGCTACCCTCAGCCAAGTTACTAGAACAATTCATTCCTCCTTCCTTTTTTAGTAGGGGATTCTGCAATGCTTTTGTGCAATATTGATATAAAACTCATCACCACAGCAGCAAATACAGTGTAGGGAAAAACTAAACAAGTACTGTTTGTAACAGTAGGGTGCTGCTTAGCTAAGAATGCTGCAGAATGGAGTGCTCTGGCACTGCAAAGGAGGCAGAAACTAGGAGCTGTGCTGCAGGCCTCAAGTCTGCCTTTCTTTTGCTAAATGGGGGTCTGGCCTTCCCTCTGTTGAGGGTGGACTTCAGTCCTCAACGCCTCTGTGGTGGACCACACCGATGCAGCACTTGGGGCCCTGTTGGTTTTGGCCATGTGCAGGTACAGAGGGGATGTTGAGGCATGGCGGCAGTACACAAAGCCCAGCAGATGTTCCCTGTGGCAGATAAACCTGCAGCAGATGAGATCTCAGGCCAGAGCCACTGTGCAGATGGCAAGCTGGATCCTCAGGATGAGCAGCTTCTTGCATCGTCTCCTCTGTGGGCATTGCTGTTCTTCCAGCTGCTCCAAATGGGCAGAACAGGTGATAGAACAGAAATGTGAAGAGTGTATTATCTAAAGCCATGAGTTATTAAGCAAGTGTCACTTCTTGGGGTATTCTGCTTTTCTTATCAAACAGTGCAGAAGAGCCTCTCAAGGTCCTGTGATGGGGGAACCCATTTGTTACAGCAGGTTGCTGGATGGGAGGATGGTGGCAGCGAGCGTCAGTGCAGGAGTGAGATACCTTTGTGGGGTGGGAGAAAGGGCTGCTACATGGAACATGCCTCCAAACGCAGCACAGCCTCACTGTCCTATGTGTAACTGAGTTTGTGAGATGCATGTAGCTGCAGTCAGGTTAGCCAGTTGTGTCCGGGTCACGGACAGGAAGAAAGGCTGCAGAAATGCCTTTCCAATATGAGAGATCTCAGTGTAGATATGGGGAGCATGAGATAAGAGCTAATGTTTTGAAGCTGAACCTCATACCTCAACGGATACAATGGGACAATTTTCATACTGTAAGCAGCACAAAACAGGAATTTAGCCTGCACACATGAATCAAGCAGGGCTTTGTAAAGCATTTTGTTTTGTTTATCTTCAGATTAGTTTGCTGGTGTCTGTTTCTATAAATGAACAGCACTGCAGGCAAAAGACATGCACAAGGGATGAGATGACCTTTAAAGAAATAAAAGTTGAGTTGTCATTATTATGCGGAAATTGTAGGGAAATGCAAGAGGCCAAAAAGTTACTATCTTTCAACAGTAGTTGCTGTCTGCTTTTCCAGCCTTCACTGTAAATGATGTATACTCTGACCATGATCTATTACTTTATCTTCCTACAAAAAAAGGCTTGCATATGCATAGTCATAGAGTAGCCACCAAAAACATTGCACAACTGAGGCTGTTGTCAAAACAGCTGTGTATATGAATCATCGCTGGTTTGGAATGATTGCAATTACATTCCATCTGGAATGTGGCAAACTCACAGGACATACATTTTAGAAGGAAAGATGAAAGGTTGCTTATTAAAACTAAGACCTCTTCAGAGTTCACTGAAAATGCTTACACTCTTACAATAATTTGGTTTTTGGTTTGTTTTTTTGTAGACGGGAACCAGTGCAGCTCAAATCCTTGTCACTATGGTGGACACTGTAAAGATGGAATTGGTTCTTACACTTGCTCATGCTTGGATGGTTATCAAGGCAAGAACTGTGAATTTGGTAGGTTTCTGCTTTAGAGAACTATGACAGTGAATTTCACAGGGAGCTGAAAGATAGAAAGTTAACTCCTTCTTAACAAGCATTAGTTGCCTCTTGGAAAAATGCGTAGAATAGGATGGCGGTCAACAATGGTTGGAGGACAGTACCAGTAACACAGCCCTGGTGGCTCTACAGCTGGATAGTGTTAGTGAATGCTGCAAAGTTACACTTGCTCCAAAGAAAGCCCTGATTGTGCCTCTTTACATGAGCTTGAATCCCCAAAACACAATGATGAAACTAAGAAACCTAATAGGATTCTTATAACTGATATCAAAGAGCCTTTATTCCAAGCTCAGAAGTACAGCCTCCCTGTTCAGCTCACAGCAGTGAAGAACCAAAGAAGGCAGATTTCAGTAGACGATGCAGAGACTTTTTCAGTTTTGCAAGGAATCATTTTTTGCATATAAATCCTTCCTGAGTCTCTTCTGTGGCATAGAGCTGCTACCCTACTGATGTCACTGGAACGTGTATCGGTAACCAAGAAGTAAAGAGTGGAGGGTGTGGAACTGAAATTCAGACACAGGACTGAGGGGAGTGAGGAGGAGTTGAGATTTTTAAGGCAGGAGGGAGGAATCATGTGAGGATTTACCAATATCTGGATTCCTCTGATAGTGTTTTATTCGTTTTTCCACTGTCACTCTGTCTTTGCTTTTTTAAGCTCACCATGACATGGCCACTGGGCCCACTTGGACTTGGCAAGTATCTTTCATGCAGCGGATGGGACTGCTTTGTAAGGCATAAGCTAATGTTAGCCACTCGTGTTGTCACTAAGATGTGCTTCAGGTGTTTTACAGGTGAAGATACAGATCTGTACATTTAAAGAACACAGTTTAGTTTGGTCAGCTTTGGATCTTCTGTGAAGTCACTGCTTATTTACAGTTTTTCTCCAAACTTATCTCTTTTATAGTCATACCAAAGTACTGCAAAATAAACAATGGTGACTGTGAGCAGTTCTGCAGCATCAAAAAAAGTGCACAGAAGGATGTTTTGTGTTCTTGTGCAAAAGGGTATGTTCTAGCAGAGGATGGCAAACACTGTGTTTCATCAGGTATGAATCTATGTACTAAACAAATAGCAATGGTGGTGAGACTTGTTTCACAGTTAAAAAATGTCTTTTCAACTATCAGTATTCTACATGATGTAGATTTAACATCGAGGCCAACTGGTTTGTATTTCCAAAGCCTTCCGTGCATGAGGGCATGTGATGGACTTACCAAAATCTAGATGATTTGGAACCCTTTGCAAGGTGCCTCTCACTGAATTACCTGAGTAAACTCTGCTATTGACAGGAGAAAAGCGATTGCAGTTGTATCTCGTTTACTTAAACACTTACACTGTACAAAATAGCAGCTTGCCAAAACTTTTCTACTTTAGATTTCAGTTAACCTAATAAAATAGTAACTGATGACATTAAATAATTATGAACATGCTATTTATACTTGTATATTTTTGTTGTGTTTCAGCAAAGCTGGGGGGAGGGATAAGTCAACCATATACTCATGATGTTGGTTTTTATATCCTTTGTATCTGATAATAAGTTGCTGTCATGAGCCATGTTATTCCTAAAACAAAACACTCGGTTTCCTAATTAAAATGGTTGTAGTAAGAGCAAGTACATGAATATAGCAATGTAAACAGTTGAAGATGGTGGTTTAAATTTTAAATACTTTGAAAACACTGTCTGGAGACTGAACCTATGGACAAGTTTTAGGACTACAATATGGCTTTCATTTTTCAGACCATCTGGTCTTCTTCCTTTGTTACATCTGCCAACAAGTAAGTTTTGCTAGTGTTTTGAAAACAGGACAGCTGCATTAAGTGATTTATTGTGAGATGGTGTTGTCAAGGAGTTTCCTCTTGTGCTGGCGTTTCTGTCCATCTCTAATTTTAACATCCTTGTCTTTACAGTAAAATATCCTTGTGGAAGAGTTTTTGTGAAAAGAAAAAAAAGGTCAGTTATTTTATCTGCTGATAATAGCAGTGTAACTAGTGATGAAGACATTTTACATGCTGGTAACAGCAGTGTAACTAGTCATGAAGATGTCCCTCCCACAAATGGAATAAGTTTGGAGGAGGACATCGTTACTACCACAGAAAGCCCAACCGCCCGTCCTGGCAATGGAACAAGCAGCAAGACTCCATATGTCAATACCAGGATAGTAGGTGGTGATGAGTGTCTTCTTGGCGAATGTCCATGGCAGGTAAATCTGGTGATTGTGCACTGCATGTAAGCTGAACATGTTTCTGAGGGAAAGTGTGCAACTGTTCATTTAACCTGATTGCCTTCTGAATGTTACCCATGTAGTATGGCATTTGTAGCTGGAGGTAGCTGAATGGCATGAACCTAGGCACTTAGATGTGCTGTTCTGCAGACTGCAGCCTTAAAATGTCAGAATGTAAGGTTTTGTGCCATCTTAGATTGTGCCACTTAGCCTGTCACCAGACCTTCTGAGTCATGCTGGTCTACCAGTGTCATTTTTGCAGGCTGTGTTCCAGTCCTGTCTGATAGCAGTCCATTTAGGTAGTATACCTGAGAGCATGTCAGATAAAGCATGCATTTGCTTCACAAATACACTTTCATATCTATGTTTTCCTCTTGAGTTTAGACTAGCCAAAATGAGTTCCTGTATTTGGGACTGGGCAGGGGGATGCAGGGCAGGGAGGCAGGTGTCAAATGGGAACAGAACTTCACAGAATGTTAGGGATTGGAAGGGACCTCAGAAGATCATCTAGTCCAATCCCCCTGCCAGAGCAGGAACACCTAGATCAGATCACACAGGAACGCATCCAGGTGGGCTTTGAATGTCTCCAGAGAAGGAGACTCCACAACCTCTCTGGGCAGCCTGTTCCAGTGCTCTGTCACCCTCACTGTAAAGAAGTTTTT
>VZTO01003590.1:22846-36771 GCA_013400615.1 Syrrhaptes paradoxus | reverse complement strand
GTTGTGGAATAAATTCTGGTTTGTGCTACCGCTCCTCTAAACACACCAGGAATTTTGTACCTTGTATTGTGTTTACCTTGTAGCACAGGGTGACACTGCTGAAAACTGTCTGTTCCTTTTTTCCTTACATTTCCCCTATAGCTAGTAAAAACCGCAGTGTGTTACTAAGGCAATGTAATTTTGAATTACCATCATTTGCAACAGGGTGATATTTTGTCTTTTCTTATCGTTCTTCGAGAGTGCCCCAGATATTAAAGATAATTTTTTTCTATATTTCTAGTTGCTGCCAACATCAAAATAAGTCTTATGAAAGAGGCTGAGATGCATGCTTGTTATAGCCTGAAGAAATTTATGTTTCGGTATTAATCCTCCATGGTTTGTCAATATTAAAACTTTAAAATGCAAAACACAATCATGAAGCTTTTTTCTTTTTTCTTTTTTTTTAATATCACATGCAAGCCTGTTGCTTATTGGATATCCTTCAGAAACATAACTAAGCCTTTGCATGCATTTTCAGAATAATTTTGTTATTGCTGTCACTTTTTCCAATTCTAATATTATTGATTATTTCAACCTATGTGCCCATCAGTGCTGCCCCCCCCAAACACTGTATAAAATACAAACCAACCCCTGTCCCTGCCCCAACAGGTTGACTTTCCAAGTGCAAACACACGCTGACACACACTGCCACATACTGCTTACTGTCAAAGGCAACAGGCTCCAGCATGGCACTAGTCGTCCAGCTGGCAAGCAACTTTTTTTTTGTGGACATTATTGCAAAGAGGAGTTTTAAGTTCTGATAGCTCTCGTATCTTTGATATCTCCCTTCTTAAATCAGAAAGGTTATGGTGTCTTCCACATAGAGGATGTTGCATGATATAGCCCTCGTAACCCTGAGCATTGCTGAGGGGTAGCTTTTATTTATTCTCAATAAGAGAGATTTGATTGAGAGCTCAGCCATGTCATGGTTTTGCTTCTCAGCAAAACATTCCTGAGAAGTCAGACTGAAGCGTATCAGTTTGGATCCATCATCGTTAATACAGATCATTTTCACCTCTACTGATGACTCTTGAAAGCCCCACACAGTCTTACAAAATAGGCTCTGCCTTTATGATAATGTTTTCCCCTTTTTCTGGCTGTGTCACAGCAACACTGCTCTGTGTGTCTGGTGCAGGGAAAATGCATGTCAGGAAGGGCTTCAGATTCCCTCTGCTTGGGAGCAAGTCAGGCACTTCCCAGAAGAAAATGTTCATGACTCCTCAGCCGAGTTTGGTTTAGGAAAGTAGGGCTCTTTTGCTACGTTAGTTTAATGTGGCTGAAACCCTGAAACAGTCAAGATTTCTCTCGTGGTTAAAACTCTCTGCTTAAGAAGATCTCTAAAAAAAATGGAAAAAATAGTGAAAATACATAAGAGAACTATTCTAAGTACTTACATTTGCATTTTGTCATACAACATTTCAGTGTTTATATCAGCTGATGAGGCAAACAAAGTTGTGAAGAGACAGAGGCGTGCCAGTTCCCTGCTCTTGGAGGAGGTCCTCCAAGGCAGCTTGGAAAGGGAATGCCTTGAAGAGAGATGTACGCAGGAAGAAGCAAGAGAAGTATTTTAAAATGATGAAATACTTGTAAGTATTTTGTTCTCTTCTACGCACATTAAACATTTCTGCCTTGGCTGAAAACTGTTGATACAGTGCTTAGGGACATGGTTTAGTGAGTTAGGTGGTGTTGGGTTGACGGTTGGACTTGATGATCCTTGAGGTCTTCTCCAACCTTAATGATTCTATGAAATGTAGCCCTGCAGCCTGCTTCCTTTGTTTGGATTTCTCTCCATGTGAAACCCTTGCACCCCAGCAGGCAGAAAGCAGGTGTCTTCAGTGGTCATAATGGAAGTGCAGAGGTTAGCTCTGACACTTTTCAAGTCCCCTCCTGAAAATGATGTGTCCTGTGCCTTATGTTGCAGACGTATATGGCTGTTGTCCCACCCTGACCACACAGAGAGAAACATAGCTTCAGCATCCCTTAGGGACCAGGAGGGGCAAGAGGGTGTCGGGACGGAGGGAAGCAACACCTATAGAAAGAGGCTCACTTGGTCAGCAGCTGCAAGTCCCCTCATACAAGAGGTCCTCCTGACACATACAGCTGGATGCTGTGCTCTTTAATAGAAATCTGTCCTGAGACTGCAGCTCCACTCTCTGCTGTTCCCTCTGCCTCCAGCAGCACCAGCTGGGGCCAAGCGGGAAGGGANATACTTTATTTTTTACGTAAAAATTTTGAATTATTATTTTTATTCAACATTAAAATTTTATTTTCTTTTTTTTTTTTTTTTTCAGAAAATGTTTTGGGATGCCTACTATGGTAAGCTGGCCTCTTGATTTCTCTCCTTCATAGTCTTGTCACACTGTGAACGTTATGATTCAGTCTGATGCTGGTTTTCTGAGAGCTTTTAGCAGTTTATCCTACAAGAAGCACCCAGTCACTATCTGTCATGTCTCTAGTAAAGCAGGAGGAAAAGTGTTGATGTGAAAGGTTTAAAAAAGTAATAAATAGGAAAAAAAACCAAAACATTTAAGTCTGCAAAGTGAATAGAAGTTGAAGGTGAGATGTTATCATAGTAAATAGGCTATTTCTGTTCCTGAACATAAAGCTGTTCTGAAATAACCTGGGACCCGACAAAGTCTGCTTTGCTGATACAATCAAGTAGCACTGCTTTACAAGCAAAACCTCCCAAACATGAACCTAACTCTTAAACCTGAGTGAGGTGAATAAGTGTTAGAAGTTACTGGGCTGTCTGCAAACTCCGGACTCTGCATCGTCCCTTGGCAGCTGTCAAGGCAAGAAATGAATCCGTAAAAGCTGAGGTGCTGATGTAACTAGATGCTTCCTGAACAGGGAGCCTGGGGCACCAGAGTACCGTGACTATGCCTTGTTCCCTCCTTTTCTACATGCCTTGTCCTAAGATTTTCTTTTAGGTTTTTTTGCTTAGCTTTTATTGATTTCTAATCTTAGTTTTACATAGTGGAAAAGGAGATGGCAAAACCAGTGGTTAGTATTAATCTTCTGCAGAAGCCATTAAAACACTGATTCCAGGAACCTGTTAGATAGAAGAACACCATCAGTGATATAAATGTTATTTAGATAGACTCACAGACTCACAGAATGGTTTGGGTTGGAAGGGACCTCAAAGATCATTGAGTTCCAAACCCCCTGCCATGGGCAGGGACATAAAGAATGATGTTAAATGTCTGGCCTTTGCTATGTGTTTCATTATTCTCTGAGGGTGGTATTACCTTATAATTTCAGTCATTGAATGTTTGTACTAAGCATGTCATGCAGGCTTCCTCTCTACTCTATGAAGACAGAAGGGCAACCAGTTGAGAATGGTCCATCCAAGCAAGCTCAGCCACAGTCAGGATGCATTACTGGCTTCAGCCTCAGGGGTGAAGCAGTAATCCTTGCAGTAATTAAAAGCCATTAAGTCTTGTCTTCTGTCAGGGCACTTGGCCTGAGGTCACACTTGTTCCTGACTCTCTTTTATTAACAGTATAAACTTAGCTATTGATAACTTCTCTTTAAACATAATTTTCCAAACAGTTTTGTGCATGCCTTATAGCAGTCTGTGTGTTCCTAGTTCACTTAATTACAATGTAATCTGAGACATCTCTATTCTATGATGTTCACTGATTCCCCACTAGGTCTCATCCTAAAATACTGTCAGATTAAGTTGGTTTAGATTATTTGATCTTGAAAAATGCATGTTGGCTATGACTTGCCACCTTCTTATTTTGCTGAGTGCTTACAAACAGTTTAATCATTCCAGTAACAGAAATCATGCTGATTTCTCTATAATTCCTTGAATCTTCTCTTTCCTCCTTTAATAAAGCTAAGCAATAGGTTTACTTTTTTCCCAATCCCAGACATTTTTTGGGACCACTTCCCCTATATTTGAGCATACATTTCAGAGGCTTGAAACCATCTAACTTGCTTAAGGCTATAGATGTAGCCCTTCCCTAGCTCCAGCTACCCACCACTGCAGCTGGAGGTCTTCACTCCTCAGCTCTACCTGCTCAACTGTGCTGATGAGCCCCCCACAACCCACCCAAAAACTTTCCCAGGAGACCTAATTTGTGCCGGGATATACTGGTGGCACATCTGACTGCAGGTGGGCTGAAGGTGGCAACCACTTTAAGTCAGCATTTTAGTGCAGCTAATGCTGAAAGACAAGTGCCCATAACTTAAGCAGACGGTGTTTGGTGTTTTTTCCCAGTACCAGGCGGAGTTTTCACTTTTCTGTCCCCGATAGCAATTATGGCAACCTGCTGACTGAAGTAAAGCTCTCTGATGAAATTCTTAATTTTAGAAAGGTGGGAGAGCATGTCCCAGGTTAGGCTTTTCCAGCTTGCTCCCTGATTGCTCATGTCTACAACAAGCAGTTGTGATTTGGAGAGCATTTCCAAACTCTTTTGCAGTCTTTCCAGTGAGCAGCCTAAAGGGAAACTGGCAGTTCTGCCTCGTGCTTCACCTGTAGTGAGGCATCCTCTGGTTTCAATGTTTGATTCGTTAGAAAGACCAAGCTTGCTAATGTCCAAGCTGCTGTCTAATAATGGTACAGACGTGTAAAAGCCAAATTTCCTCCCAGTCTGATGTTGCTCACTGTATAATTTTGATGCCAGGTTTTTTTTCCATATATGCATATAATAATTTTTTTTATCCATACACATATCACCCTAACACAGGAGACCTAAACCACCAGTCTCAGATTTGTAACAAGTCCATGTTCTGTTGGTGCTTTTCCCTGAAGCAGAGCATCCTCCCTCCAGAAGCAGGCTCTGCCTCTCAGCACCTCCCAGCCTCCCTGACAGGGGCTGCAGGATTGCCTCTGGAAGCAGAGGCTTGGCCTAAAATTCCTCCTGAGGAGCAGTTCGGTGATACATAGCCCATTTCCTTCCAAACTGCTTTTTGCAATGTTTTTCTGAGTGGCTCGCATGCTGGGAAGGGGGCTGCGTAACACGGGCCAGCAGAGGGGGTGACCTGTCCCCCTCTTGCAGCATTTTGCCAGGTGGCTGGAGGTGTTCGTTGAGCCCCTGCCAGCACAACAGCATCTGCAAGGACAGCATTCGTGGCTACACCTGTACCTGTGCCGAGGGCTACGAGGGAGAGAACTGTGCTTTCGGTAAGGCATTGCACCCCTTTCTGAGAAGCCCTAGCTCCTCCTGTCGTACGGGGTCCTTGGGAAAGCACATACAGCTCTCCCATTACAGCCAGTTACCAGCTTTTAGGTTAAAACACCCAGTTCTTGGCAGAGCAGGGTTGATGTGTACAGCCTGTCTCCCAAAACATTATGGCACGCTGAGGTGACACAGGCTGCCTCTTCCCCTGAGCCTCCCTTCTCTGGGGATGCAGCAAAAGGGCTGAAACGAGTCCCCCTCATGGGTGGGCTCCCATGGCAGCCCTGCCCACTGCCACCCACACTCTCCAGCTGCTGTCCTGCTGTGGTCCTAGATGGCGTGTGGCCCAAAGGACCAGGGTTGTGGTGCTGGTGTGGCTTCCCAGCCACCCCGGTGCCTCCGAGGCCACACATGCCCACATGACAGTCCCTCAGGACAGAGGGGCTCCAGAAAACAAACTGGTTTTAGTGCAAAATTGTAAAGCAAATTGGATGCTTTTTGGCATGTAAAACACCCTGGGCTGGATCCTACATTTTTACATCTGCCGGGTTCTACTTTCCAGCCCTTACATCAGCATTTCTGCTGGCTCAGAGGTCCCCTGGGGAGGGAGACGCCCCGGCTGCCATAAGGCAGGGTCATTTTCTGTGTAAGGGGTGCGACTGAACAGAGACAGACCAGCTTCTTGGGGACCACAGAAGGTGACACAGTTTGGACCAGTGCTGGGAGCTGGATCAGTTCAGCATGAGTCTTAGAGAGCCATTTGATGTTGGGTTTTTTGCTACTTGTCCATCTGCGAGCTAGATCCACCATCAAATGGCCGTTCCTCCTGTCGCTTTGTGCTGAAGCATTTGCTCAGCTACGGAAAGTTGACTGAGCGTGTTTCAAAGGTGATTAGTACTCCCTTTCTTTTTTTCTTATCTTCAGTGACTGTTACTTTTAATTTTCTTAACACAAGCATGAGAAATAAGAGCTATACATTTGGTTTTGCTGAAAAGCAGAAAGCATTGGCCTTTTTCTTCCTCAACCAATACCTGCCACCTTGGCACACACAACAGATTTCCCCCCACTGCAGATACTTTGTGTTTTGTTTAAGACAGCAGAAAGAAAACCCATGGCATCCCTTCATGGGTTCACATGGAAGGCCTAGTTTGACCCTTGGCTACTAACACTCCCCAAGAGGTGCAGACAGTCTGGTGCAGGCAGGTGCTGGGTCAGCACAGTTTGCAATGAGTCTGTGGAAGCTGCAGAGACTCAGCTGTCTCCAATTTCTGCTTAAAAAGGGGAAAAAACCCCCGATGGGCAATACTACCAAGCCAAAGTTCCTACCCACCTCCACACAAAGTGAGTAAACATAAAGCACTTAGTAAAGAGACCTCAGGCTGTGCATGAAAACTCCCGCTGAACTGTTCCTGATGCTTTTCCTCCGCTTGCTCTTTAGCCAAGAATGAATGTCGCCACCAAGCTAAAGAAGGATGTCACCACTTCTGCTACCCAGGAATTAATTCCTACCATTGTTCCTGTGCCGATGGCTATGAGCTCGGGAAGGACAAAAAACAGTGCATCGCACTAGGTAGGTGTGAGCATGGAGTACAGGGGGCACATGCTCAGTGTTGGGGTGGGCAGACCACCATCTGATACCCAGATGAGATCAGCTTGCTTAGGGACTCAAGTGATGAGACCTTCTAGACTGGGCAGAAAAAGGAGGAATCTAGGGACCACCACCTAAGATGCCAGAGCAGGGGTGAAAGAAGCAATATTTGATCTGAACATTTAAACACAGGTCTGCAAAGAGGACTTGCATCATCCTACATAACACTCTGGGGCAGGTTTTCCACTCCTACGTTCAGTAAAGAGTAACTCCACTGAAGACCTGGCTGTTTGGGAATGAGGTTCAATTGATTCTAGCTAGGCACCTGATGGTCTGATAAACGAAGGGCAACATTTGCTGCCATGTTAATTAGTTTGATGCAGTAGCCCTCTTAATTTTTAAAATCTCATACTGGGTATCTCAATCTCATCTCCTTATAAACTATGTCTACTAAAAACACAGTAGTATGCTTAGGCTCTTGTCTATATTGGCAAGTAAGGCAGCCAAATAGGAGCTGAGCTGTAAAGCCATGCTTTTGGTGATGAAGGACTGATGTCCACACTCAATGCATATTTCAGGTGGGCTTTACTCCAGACCAGCTCTAGTTCGGTCCTGTGGACTAAGCACCCATGAGCTATGAGAGCACGTTAAGTGCACTCCCGGAGGGTGTTTTCTGGTTTAGCTTCACCTGAACAGATCCAGTTTGTGTGGCCCAAGACCATGCCACAAGGTGAACAAAGTGTGATAACTGCAGATAACTGGGGGATTCATTTGAAAAGCCTGCTTGATATCTGAACCAGAACAGAAAGGCAAGCACATCCCTAGACTAACAGCTTTAACAAGGAAAACCCAGGATTTACCTTGTCCAGATTGGCCCACACCTATCAGGTATTTGCCACAATTCAGATGCAGGATACAAAGATGAAGAAGCAAGCTGTGGTAATGTCTGGCTGGAGAGGAAGCCTCATTTCATTCGTTACAGACACTGAAATCTGGTCACCACAAGCCTAAAGCAATGACCCGAAATGTTCAGTGCCATCACTCAGGTATTAGGCTAATTATTCCAATTTTCACAGCTGAGAAATTGTCCTTCTCCTTTTTTACTTTGTACAAAAACAAAACCCCAAAGTCAAGGTAGAAGCAATAAGATACTTGCATGTAGCTGACAGATTGAAATTATACAGCATGAGGTTTTGATGTTTTTTTAATTCATTTGCTAGATCAATGTGCATGTGGCAGACTTCAGGACAGTAATAATCTGATAAGTGAAACCAGGAAGAAACGTGAGGAGCAATTTCCTTGGCAGGTATTTCTAGCAATTCATGAAACCCATCACTCAACCTCACATGGGCAGTGTTATGTGTCATCTTTTTGCATTTCCTTAGGTCCTGCTGCTAAACTCAAAAGGAAAGGGCTTCTGTGGAGGAGTGCTGCTAAAAAGTAATTTTGTGTTGACTGCAGCAGAGTGTGCCCTTCTGCACAGCCATTTCAAAATCAGGGTTGGTGCTGGTAGGTGAAACATTTTCTCTTCTTGTAGCACGTTTTAGTGTTGACAAGCTAATTTAAATAAAAACTTACTAGAATTTTTGCTGCATAAGAATATTGTTAAAGGAAACAAACCTGATGTCATCTCATTTAAGCATCTCAGTTAAGTATTTTGAACCAGAACTACAGCCGCCCCATACCCCCTTACAAACCAAGCAGAGAGACAACTGCCTCTCAAAACGCAGTTCAGAACTCAGCACCTAGGGATAAGCTAAACCAGGTGGATTTAGAGGTGGCTTTTGTTACATGTCAAAATTCACTTCTCTTGGTATTTGTCCTTTGCAATTATGCATGCTTCCACACAGCATTAAAAAAGCTGTCAAGATATCATTCCTAGTTTACTGCAGCAGTTTCAAGAAAGAGAGCCTTTAGTTTTTCTACTGTACGCATTTCTCAGCATGACTAGGCAGTTGTCAGTTTGCATGCAGCTTTCTGCATGATAAATTATTCCTAAGAGCAGTGAAATGTCTTTGCTTCACAGGGCCTAATGGAACAAGTGGAACCGAGAAGATAATGCAAGTTAGTGAGAAACACATACACATCCGGTATGATGAAGACACTGGTGAGAACAACATCGCATTACTACAACTCCAAGAGCATGTGGAGTGAAACAACTACCAGCTTCCTGTATGCATCCCTGAAAGAGACTTTGCAGAACACATTTTAATTCCAAAATTGGCTGGTACAGTCAGTGGCTGGAGAATGGAAGGTGACGAGTTGCAGGTTTCATACCTTCCTGCTGAGGACTGCAAACAAATACTCAACATCAGCCTCACCAACAGGCAGTTTTGTGGACACCTCCAGGAGGCTGTAGACAAACGACTGGCTGGAGGAAGCTTTTTAGCTACCGAGTATAAAGGCACTTGGTTTCTGACTGGTATCCTGGGATCTTGGCCACTAGAAGACACTGACCAGGAAACATTCCTATTCACTAACACCACGAGGTATATTATATGGTTTAAACAAAAAATGAAATAAGATACAAACACAACCAGCCCTCCAGCACCAAGCACCTACCAATCACTGCAAGGAAACATTTGGATGCAGCCAGCAGACCCATTTGACTGTCTATCATGATTTGCAGCAATGTAAGTGGCAACGATGATAAGTATGTAACTCCAATTCATACAGAAAACACTGTTTGTCTTTCCTTCTTCTGTTGACACATAGTGCTGTGAAAACCTTGATGCAATAGACCTAGTTATTTCACTAAAAACTGACTGACCTTTAAGTTTCCTAGAACCGTTCATCCTAAAACTCAAAAAACATTGATGTTCTTATGGGATTTTAAATGTTGCTAGAAGGAAATGAGTCTTTTTAGTTCTTGTTACCCTGAGGTTTGATTCAGCAAATTCATATTTTCATTTCAGCATCCACACAAGTAAAACTTAACAAAGACCAGGGGAACCCCAGCCTTTAAATGCCTATGTTGATGTAGGACTTGACACTCTCATCACACTAAAAAATGCCTCCCCTCATACATGTTTTCCCTTATGAATCATGTCCACATCAGTTAGTGGGTGAACTAAAACCCAACTCTCAAAGAGGGGGAAAAAAAGGGTTTATTTCCTTTAAAAATAATTAAAACCCCCCAAAACTACCATCCCATTGCTATGGATAAAGTTACCTTGTACAACCCCCAAGCAAACAAACAAAACCCCCAAGACAGTAACACTTAAATTAATGGATTCAGTGGTAGTGTTTTGCCCAGAAGCAGAATAAAACAGAGAATGGCTAAGTTACTTACATAAGCTTTTGTTCACTGTAACAAAAATAAAACAAAAAATTACCAGAATTAAAAAAACCCAAACCCATCTGTGGGCACCTACAGACAAAATTCCACATTTACTTGAACCTGTAAGTACCACTGACACAGTAAAGCTTTTAGTGTCAAGCACTTCTCTAGTTTTTAGAGAAGGCTTGAAGAGAGTATTTAATACCAACAAGATTTTTGAAGAGACTTAAAAAAAAATGTAAACCATGAAAGAAAACATCAGTTCCACTCTGAAAAATGGATTAACACAAGTTAACAAAGGATGATACTTCTCCTTTCTGAAAGATAAAAGTCAAAAATAGTAACACAAAGTACCTTATAAAAGCTTTAAGCAGTTTGGAAGGAATTTGGAATGCTTTGCTTTATTTCCTCATGAAATACTTTGAATGATTTAAAAAGCCTGCAGAAACTATCATTGAAAAGTCAGCATTTCATTCCAATGCACTTTGTAACACTGTCAGCCTTGGTCATTCTGGGAAAGGAGCCACAAACAGTTCCTGGTATTCCAGTCCTGGACATGAACCAGGTCATTTACAATGTTCTCAGGGCGATTAGGAACAGCTCCACTGGGCAAGCGGAGTATCTGAAAAGTACTTGCACGGATGCAATACTCAGCACACTGTTGACAGAGGAGGAAATGGGTTCTGCTTACTGACCACAAGCTTTTGATGCTGATGAGATATATAGCCTTTAATGTGACCCTGGCAGAAGGAGAAAAAGACAGTGTTAGTACTGGAAGCTGGTAACACAAGGTCTATAACCTCAGCTGTATTCAGACTACATCAAGCAAAGCTATGTGTGTATACTCAGTCACCACTACACTACTGTACTTAATATCTATAAGGATACAATTTATGTAAGTGAGCTAATTCACAGAGTAAGCCAAAAGTCGGAACCATAACCATGTTTGCATACTAATGGTGCTGTTAGACCCAGCGCCTATTGCCAGGCCCCCTGACTGGTCTGCTCACATTTCCTTGAAGAAACAGAGCTCTACAGAAGTGTTTCTAAATTTATTCTTGCTCACTTTAAAATTAGGATTTTAATTAATCACTATTCCAAACCTAAACTAAATGACACAGCACTTCCTTTTCAGACATAGTGTTGTAACACAAATAAATCTTCCAGTGACCCACCCTCTCTTACTCCTAGACTACATCAAATAATGTTCCAGAAACAGAGAAGTGGTTCCTTTTTTTTTTCCACTTAAAGAAAAAATGTGAAACAAAACCCAAGAAATGTGCTTTTCATTTACTCTAATGTTAGAATGTCAAGAGTCTCCTCCTTCAAATGCAGAACAAACTCCTTTTGGTCCCAGTTACAATTTTTGTGTTTTTAAATCAGTATTTATGCATATATAGAAATGTCAGTACTAGACTTGTAATGTAAAATTCAACTTCAATTTTAACCAATGCTGCAAAAGAGGCAGGAACTAGAAGAATCCCTTGGGGCAAATGAAAACATTTCACTTTGGGCACAAGTGAATCAACTTTTTTTTTTTTTTTTTTACACAATAAAACCTGGGATTACTGATACGGTTTTTGTAATAAACTTTTATTCTCTACCTAATATTTTCACTGTATGAAGTCTGGAAGGACCAGACAACAAGTAGTCAGCACATACCATATATATAAGGTTAGCTAAAATGCACTGGACTTCATCAATATCAACATCGTCTACTTGCATGAATTTCAGGGCAAACAGAAAGGCATCTAGAGATAGCTGATGTGTTTTGAGTAGTAAATATCTGAAAGAAACAACAGAAATAAATGTTACTGAGAATAACTTAAAAATTCTGATTCTTAGAAAAATGGTGTTTCTACAATAAATTCACTTCAATGGGAATTCAGCTCTCAGAGAGAACTAAGGAGAGCATATATGTTTTTATCTCAGTCCTAGGCAAAACCATATTAAACCTGCTTTTGCAGAAATGTAGGTTTTGTTATGCTTACACTTTCTTAAAGAGATTTCTGTATGTGATGATTTTCAGCTTCTCAAGGATAAGAAAGATTCCGCATCGAATAAAGAAGGTCTCATGCTTTGTCAGAGCTTCATTCAGTAGGAGAAGATTGCCTTCACTACAAGAATGAAGAAAGGAAAACGTGAGGTCTCACCCAAATGAGAAAAGAAATTATCTGACTTGGTAGGAATATCTCTCCTCTCCGTCTTCCTCAATCATCCCAAATAAATACCTTGTACTTAATACTTTTTGAACTAACATACGAGCCAATAAACCAATCATACCTCACAGCCTTTGTTACTTCAGCAAACTGCATAAGGTCATACTTTTTTAAGAGCTGAATTGTTGGCATATGGCCCTGAAAAAGAAATGGTTTCCAAGTTTTCCAGGGAAGTCAAATGCATATTCAATGTAANCTGTATGAGCTAATCTGCAAACAGAAGAACTGCAGGAATCCCAAGCATTACTAATAATACAAGCAGTGTTTCAGCACTGTCAAGTGCTAGCTCAGTCTGTACCAGATTTTTTTTCTTCACTATGCCTCTGTGTGGAAATAAAAATGTCCTCTCAAAAAACAAAACAAAAAATAAAGAGAGAAAGTTTAAATTTGAAGAAAGAAAACTAATTCTCATTGCTAGATCAGGTAAGACTGAACCACCTACACTGTCAAACAGAAACTGTGTTTTTTGCCCCCTGCACAGCAGAGATCAGATTGCACACTGACTTGGGTCAGACTTTAATTTTAGTTACCATCATGCTATGCTTCTGGTAACTCCTTTCCTTGTTGGAGGGATTAGCTGAGAGCAGAACTCAGCTGCATGTTTACTGAGAGCTGCAAAGTAGCCAAATTTCTGTCCTTGCTAAAATTGTAGTAGGTAACTACATTTTTCACAGTGCTACTTCCTTTTGTGACATGGAGAATCCGCTCAGCTTCATGTTTTTCTCTCCTGCCCCTTTCCCTCCGAAGAAGAAGGTCTGTGTATGATCCAAAACCCATCTCCTTCTCCCAGAACAAATTTACCTTTTCCTTCTCCCAATACAATGGTCAAAAGACTTCCCTCAGTCAAAGTGTGCTCCTTTGAGTACCCTGAATTCTTAACATCCATGTTTTTAAAGCTACTTCCTGCTCTTTGTTCCTTCATTTTTGCTGGGATTTTTCCATGGCACACCCCCACTCTCGCAGATCACTGCATGCCAAGGGCAGCCATACATTTCTTCTAAGACAGTCCTATTTAAATGGAAGACTATTAATGTCAGTGACTCACTAAGATTTTTTCCCTTTTCAAGGAGTTATATGACACCAGCTGTGGTAGAAAATTGCTGATTCACTATAACCTTAAACTTTCCATGATACAGCAATTTTATAACCTTATCCAGAATTCATAAATTCCAAATAAATAGTTTTCCTACCTGTCATTCTTAGTTATTTAAGACAAGATTTGGCTCACATGAGCTTATGGAATTGTCTGATGCAGGCCTAAATACAAATATGACTACTGCCTAGAAATATGGAGCAATATATATATGTTGTATGTGCCAAAATGTGAAGCCTAGAATATGTGGGAAAGTACACAATACACTATGCTCCAGTGTTTTGCATTTGGCTTAATTTATAAAGGTCCAAGAAAGAGGTTTACACAACTATTTCACTTGGTGATTGCTAGCAATGGTGTAAATGAGTCCAGCCCAGGTTTTTTTTCCTGCCATATGTGCCGTGTCAGCACAATGAATGCCTCACAGAAAGGAAAAATTATAACAAAGAAAAGCCACTTTGATGTCTGTTGTAGAAAACAGGATGCTTAAAGCCTTTTTTTTTCATTTCTTCCATTTCATTTCCCAGGTGAAAGACTGATGTGTGGAAACATGTTTGAAGAAACATAAATAGGTAGTACC
>VZTO01003590.1:584-22727 GCA_013400615.1 Syrrhaptes paradoxus | reverse complement strand
GCATCGAATAAAGAAGGTCTCATGCTTTGTCAGAGCTTCATTCAGTAGGAGAAGATTGCCTTCACTACAAGAATGAAGAAAGGAAAACGTGAGGTCTCACCCAAATGAGAAAAGAAATTATCTGACTTGGTAGGAATATCTCTCCTCTCCGTCTTCCTCAATCATCCCAAATAAATACCTTGTACTTAATACTTTTTGAACTAACATACGAGCCAATAAACCAATCATACCTCACAGCCTTTGTTACTTCAGCAAACTGCATAAGGTCATACTTTTTTAAGAGCTGAATTGTTGGCATATGGCCCTGAAAAAGAAATGGTTTCCAAGTTTTCCAGGGAAGTCAAATGCATTTTCAATGTAAGCTAAAAACATTTTTTAGAGAAAAAGACAAACATTTAACCACTTTTTTTTTTGCTACAGAACAAGACATGAATAAAAGTATTTGCAAGACAACCCCTTTGCCCCCACCAAACACCCTGTAGCTCAACTCACAGTAACTACCCGTTTATCATGGTTTAGGGAGTCTTAATATTTCTTAATGTTGGGGAACAGCCATCAAACTCGTAAAATCAAAATCCTGTGACTTGAGGCCTAGGCAGATGCAAATTTTATGTCATGGCTGTATGAGCTAATCTGCAAACAGAAGAACTGCAGGAATCCCAAGCATTACTAATAATACAAGCAGTGTTTCAGCACTGTCAAGTGCTAGCTCAGTCTGTACCAGATTTTTTTTCTTCACTATGCCTCTGTGTGGAAATAAAAATGTCCTCTCAAAAAACAAAACAAAAAATAAAGAGAGAAAGTTTAAATTTGAAGAAAGAAAACTAATTCTCATTGCTAGATCAGGTAAGACTGAACCACCTACACTGTCAAACAGAAACTGTGTTTTTTGCCCCCTGCACAGCAGAGATCAGATTGCACACTGACTTGGGTCAGACTTTAATTTTAGTTACCATCATGCTATGCTTCTGGTAACTCCTTTCCTTGTTGGAGGGATTAGCTGAGAGCAGAACTCAGCTGCATGTTTACTGAGAGCTGCTAGGAACAAAAAAAAACCCCATCCAAGCTATTTTAGTACAGTTTAAGGTCAGTGTTAATGTTTGGGCTCTGATCAAAAAAAGCAACTGTAAAAACAATGACCTTTATCTAGTTTCTCTAGTGCCTCTTGTTTTTAGGAAGACTGTTAGTTTTCCTTTATCAACCCTACATTGATTGATCTGAAAACAACCAGTAAGAAAGTCAATAAATAAAAAAAGAAAACCAGAAGCCAGTTATCATACCCACTGTGCTTTCCCTTTACCCACTAGATACTGCAAGGTACTGGAACAGGAACACTGACTGGAAAAGGGAGTATGGTCACAAATAGGTTGGGGCAAAGGTAGAAGATGGAAACTCACAGAAGCAGGTGACAACAACATTCTCCACGGGTAACTCTGGTAATAGGGTCAGGAACAGGAAACTATAAAATCTAGTCCTTGTCCCTTCAGTTACACTGAATTAATTGTTAGCATAATCCCACTAACTCAAGAGATACACAAATGCTAGCACAGCACATGGAAAAAGGACAGGAACAGCAAGAAGAGACATGCTTAATTCTTTAATAGAAAGATGAAATGAACAAATAGTAACCAGTCTTCATTGATTTGTTCAAAACCAGAATGCTCTACTTCATGACCCTTCTGACATGCTTCAAGTGGACAAATGCACAAGGTGCAAACAGAAAACCCAAGGATAGGGATCCTTTCTCTCCTGTGGCAAACCCCCCTCAACAGTCTTCAGCCATCTGTTTACACATCCTCCTCTTCACCAGGTGAGAGATACAGACAGATTTGTACTAGTGAATCCACTTTCCCTAGCCCATCTGTGCAGCTGATCAGCAGACAGGCACTCTACTATATGACATAAGTTACACTGTCAAATGCTTCTCCAAAGAGCTCAAAGTTATCTTTATTACAGAAATAACCCCACATTGCACTTTAGGAGGGGTGGGAGAAAGATGGGGGGTGTGTTTGTTCCCCCCCTCCTGCCCCCAACGTTCTCCTTTCCTGTGTTGTTATAAATGACAATTCAACATTTTCTGTTCTCACACAACACAAGTGTGCATATGCGGGTTCTTATGGGGTCAGGCACTGACAGCCTCTGAATTCCAATGAGAGAAAACCAAGAACCATACCAAGTATTAGTTTGGTTAAATGCCCCCAAAAAATTATTTAGGAGAGTAAAATCTACTCACCAACAACATTTTTACTGGCAGCAGGTAGATCAAAATCATTCTTTTGTTCTTCTGGCTTGAGCGGTGACAGTGCTCAAAGGCAAATGACAGATACTCTTCAGCTGCAGACACAAATAAAAGTGCTAGTAACATGAGTCAACAACAAAAATGGGTTAAAACTATAACCTAAATTCTGTGCTCAATGTCCATCTTTAGCTTGGACGCACAATACTTGAAACTATATGAAAAAGAATCACACCAATCAAAATGCATCAAGAAAAATGCTGTAAGAATTACTGGAGATTCACACAAAATACAAAGTATTACCAGAAAAATAAGTCCTTCTTCAGAAAGTCAAAAGAAAACTTGTCAAGATCTAAATGTCAGAGGCAACAGTTACAATAAATATTGCAATTTTCGGTTCATTTCAGTAATATTATCATGCTACTACTACAGCAGGGGAGAATCTCAAGAAGCGCTGATGACACAGAACTTGCTTTTCTAAATTCACAGATTAGGTTCTTCACAGGATGTAAGCTGCATGCGATGCACGCATTTGATGAGCTGCAGAAACATGCCAGTTGAGATCTCACAGGATGACAACCTGAAAATCTCAGCAGTTTTCACCAAGAGAGAAAAATGACAGGCCTGACAGGAAGAAGACACTGTTCAGAGTAACAAAACCGGCTCCAGAATAGATTTTGGTCAGGGGCTTAGGTTAGCGATGAAAGTTGTACACCTTAGCTCTAGAAACATTTCTGTTAGTGAATAAGAAAACTCAGAAATGCAGTTTCTACATCTTAATTAATCTTAATGCACTGAGAAACTAATTCTACAGTACAGTTTGATGAAGATTTTCTACATGGCATAGAGCAATTTGAAGACGACAAGACAGTCACAAAGCCTCCTTTGAGAAACCTTTTACAAACCCATTGTTTGGATGTTCATACATTTTATTATGCATGCACACAATGCCCAAGACCACAGAGAACTTCACTGACACCCATATTTTAAAGCTGGGCATATACTATGCCCATGTAATCTCATCTGCAATGTGACTCAGCCTGGGGCCCTTGGATCGTTCAGCATGACTTTTCCCTTGATCAATGCAAACACACAACATCAGCCACATTTCGCACCAAGCAGCAAGACTTTAAATCTGTCTTACTGGCACACAGTACCTTGCTTAAAGTCACTGTCAAACATGGCTTTGCGTCCAACATAATATCTGTACGTAACTCGCTGTGCCATACTATACTCATCCTTCAGATTTGAGCTGTCAATTGCTCTAATTAAGGGCTTACATAGATGGAGCTTGTTGATCTGTTAAAAAAAAATAAATTGCATTTTACTCAGAGAGTGTAGATACATAGTATCATACAAAAAAAAGGGTGGGTTTGACTTAGAATATGAAATACAAAACACAGCTTAACAGAACTGAACCGTACCTTAAAATAAATTTTAAACAGCTGGTTCACAAGAAACAACATGCCCCACTTTTTGGAATCTTCAATGCCTGCTCGACTGTCATAAGAAAAGAAAAGAAACCTACTAGTACTGAACGTTGTAAGAAAATAATGACTTTATAGTAAATTCCCTCCATAGATATTTTATGGATTTTTAGGTTAAAAACAGGTGTTTGAAAATAAAAATCAAAGTCAAACTTCTTCTCTTAAACCATGCCAGCACTGTGAAAACAGAACTCGTGTTCCCACACTAAATTTTAAACAGCTCTGCCTCATTTTTTCTCAACATAATGAGATGTCATGCAAAAATGTTATTAATCTGTATCAGGGTCTTCACTCCAGTCTGCAGGTAACACATAGACTAGCGTAGCAGTTGCTTATAATATTCAAGGTAAAAGAAAGATGGGAAAAAAAAAAGAAAAACAAAACATTTTCTCTACGTCAGAAGTGTTAAAATTGCTAAGGCTGGAAACCAAAGAGTCACCTCTTTTCCACCTAACCATAATGAAGCAAACTGCACAACTGAACAGGGCACAAAAGTGTTAATGATCTTTCCTGAGAAACAGAGACATAATCAGACCCTCCCAACAACATCTGGTAGGAATGTTAAACCTGAAGGGAGGCCTCTCCAGCTGTAGTTAGTCAGGAGAGAACAGACTATAAATGAGAGGAAACAAGCCTCAGAAGTGTTTGTTCTTACCCAGATATGGTCTTAGNATTTGTCATGCCTGCTATCCCTCAAATCTAGAAGGCAGTGAACCTCACAGAATAAAAGAAAACACTCGGAGAGGCTTCTGAACATTGGTACCAAACCTAATGCACAGGAGGACAGTCCTTTGAAAATAGCACTGACTGCTACCACCTTTAGCACCACTAAGCTTAAAGCAGCTCTCTGAAACCTAAATTCAGGATCACATAATAGCTGTATAGGAACATTAAGACTTCAATTTAAGTTTTCAAAGACCAAGAGATTGGCAAAAAAAAGTCTCTTGAACAAAAGCAAACTAAAAATTATTCATCAGTTATAGGGTTTTAGAATTTATAATTATGCTTCTCTCCACAGCCATTAGATTTTATTTCTAAACCCTATCCAGCATTTTTTAGCAGTAACACAGACTGCCTGGGATTTTCAGAAGAAAACATATGTTACAGCAGGAAGAGAAAAAAACAAGTTACCAACACATGGGAAAGATCCATGCACTGATTAATGCAGAACATAAACAACAGAGAAGAGTGGGGGGAAAAACAGTGAACAGATACTTAGTACCTACTTTTTAGAAAGCTTTATTACAATACTTGCATTCTCTCTAGCTGAAACATATGGAAAAGAAATGGAAACGCATCCTTTGCTGCAAAAGTCTTCTCTGTATCCACATCCTTTGAATATACTCAGGTTAGAAGACAGAGTTCAAACACTTCCCCTATGACTGATCCCACTTTCCCCTTTCTCATGCATCTCAAATATAGGAATTTGCCTCATTCAGACTGAGAATTGAGACTTCGTACAAAGCAGGCACACACACACAAAAAGTATTCTCTGTGCAAGCATGCCAAATATGTTGCTTTGTGGGTGGGTGGGCACAAGAAAGCCCTGAGGAGACAAACACTGAAAATACTGGATGTTGTCAAACTCTAACCTAACTTGAACTGTAGCTTCATCTCTTCAGGTAAAGTGATCAGGAACAAGATCACAACCCTGACACTTACCCTCGCCTAGCAGTTCTCATTAGATCCCTACACAAGCTACTTCAATTCCCTAGCCTGAGAAAAATTATAGAATTTTTTTTTCCTTTTTTTCTTGTCAGCTCCAGTATGGGCTCAGCAAGAGCATCACAAGCAATATATGCAGCTGGAAGAGGAGAAAGGAGGCAGAAACTTCCCTCTTTAGATGTGGTAGGTGGTTAGATTAGTTCAGTTGTCTGGGATATCTCCACCCTTACAAAGACTCCATCAGATACTAAGGATAACACATGGAAATAGTGAGTTGTGCCACCATACTACTCTGTCAAGACAGTGCTTATTCACTTCATATGCTCTAAGCAACTGCTGTGAGTTTCATGAAGATCCTCAGAACCTCTATAGTTCAAGCTGCAAATGGGAGGTGGGCAGACTGAGCAACTTCACTTTTCAATAGGACTGGATGAATTTAGCGTGTCAACAAAATTGTAAACAATGAGTTAAACAGTACTGAGCAAAATTAGGCTATGTAATAAAGTCTAAAATATTTCCACCATGGAAACTCCCAACAGATAAAAGCAATGAATAATAACCAGATCTACTTACATTATTAGCAAAAATTCGAAGATCGAGAGCTACAGCATACATAATAGGTAAAGCCCTGGAAAAGTAAAGCATAGTATCCTTAGTATGTGCAAATCATGCAATAAGATATGAGAAACAAGCTTTTTTTTTGCTAGTTGGTCATAAAACTAGAAAAATATACATTAATCTTTAAATATAGAAGGATGCACTTTTTAAAAGGAAAGGCCTTCAAGATCTCAGCATTTCAGAAATCCTACACTTGAGGAAGAATTAATTCAGAAACATTTTTTATGGTGGCTTTAATAAAATACCATCTCACCTTGAACAAATTCTTCATGCGTTTACTTATGGACCATTCTACATAATTAAGCTTAGATGTTTAGTTTTCACACTTCTGGACCTAAAAACTCAGAGAGGCAGCAAAAACAATTAGGCTGCATTTAGCTATCGCTGAGGATAAATAAAAACTATAGGCATAATTTTAGTTTGACTACTATGGTATTATGATAGTGAAAGATGAGTTCCATTCCTAGCAGCTATGATGTACTCACCAGTTTTCCTCTTTATGTGCCTGAAATGCTCGCAGGAAAGATGTGTTGTATTTAGGAAAATTTAAAATGCTATTAAACAAAGCACAGATATAAAACCCAGCAGTTTTATGGTACCATGGATCACAACATAAAAGGGCAGAAACCAAAAAAGCAGCAAGCAGATGAGGAGCCAGCATGCAAAGATGCAATATGGAAGAAGGTGAGCACAGCCACACAATCCTTCTTTATCAGTATCTTTCCCTCCAGCCAAGCACACACTGGGATGTACATTAGTGATTTGAGGGTCTCTTATACTCTGTGAGAAGTTAATTTTCCATGTTAGAACCAGGTGACAGATTCCTTCATAGTCCTACAGCAACTTGAAAGAAGAACATATCTGAATTTCCTTGCTTAAGAACCTAAACAGCTGAAGCGTATTTGGAAGCAGACCACATTCTACTAAATTTTAAGAGGGTCAAGGATAACTTATTCTACAAGACATATAGTTATCCTGAAAGCAATAGACAAGATTTATGGAAAAGGATATTGGACAATAACAGTTTGGCATTTGTATGCTTCTATGAAGTCATGGTTTCCAACAGCGTAAGTACACCTGTCCAAGAAAAAGTATATTAGTACATCATCAAATATCATATACATAAACCAAATCTTTCTTTCTGTCTTTTAACAAGCATAGAGCTTTACAGTTTATTTAGAAGAGACACAGAAACAGAATTTAAAACATTCCTAACAAAATGGCACAAGTATTTTAACACAGCAGTAAGCCTAATAACTGTAGAAAACTGATCTGACAGAAGAATGGGGATTTGTTTGTACAATATGTACAGTATTAACTGTAATATGCTAACACTTATGGAAACTGTCACCAAGATCAGCATAGATTAAAAAAGTCCAAGACTGTTGAAAGCAAACTAAAGACTGTGTTAACACTGAATTTTTTTAAATAAAAGCCTCACAGAATTGCTTAGGTCCTAAAGCTGTCTTAAGAGTACTTTTATGACTAAAATTCCCTTTTAAAAATATTTATTTCCCTTACTTATTTAACTCTAAATTCTCATGTAGCTAGTAAATGCAGAGCAAAAGAAACAGCAAGCACCAAAACCAAAGCTGGATCAATGGCTACACGTAGATGACTGCGACTGCCAGGTACATAAAGCAAACTTTATGGGGAAAAGAAAGAAAAAGTCTTTATTTCCTGCAGTTCTAGTATTATTTGTAAGAGCTATAAATACCAAGTTTTCAAATGTAAGTCCTTTAAAGTAACTAAGCACATTTAAGGATATCCTTCCCCATCCCTGCTGGCTGCCTCACAACTGACTTTACATTCCTGGTCTATCTTTACCTTAAGTGGGCTGCAAACATTTCATCATATGGTGGTTCCAAAACTTGTTGACACTTTTCCTCTGGAGATGGAAGCTAAATATAGAATAAAGTAATGAAACATTAAAGGATCACCCAATGCAAACAGAACATCATACAAATATCTCGTCACAGCAATTTTATGCATACATGTCTTTGCTGTCTATCAGAACCTTAAGTTGTATTAATAATCACATCCAGTGTAATGAACTGCTAGTGTGCACTCTGTCTCCAGAGCCTGATTAGAGCTATCCTTAAATGAAAGCATCCAAAATGCACATAGGACAAGCACTGGACCCTTGTTATCCACTGGTTTTCTCTTTATAGTCACTTCCACTGTGCCACGTTACTCACTAATGTAGACCTGTCCAAAAGTGACTTCCCAGAAAACAATTCAAAGCGGAACACAAAAAGCCATCCAGGAAAAAAATGGAAATATATAATATCCTTGTAAGAAGAAAACAGAAACAAACCTACAGGGGAATCCCGGTCTGTCCTGTGAAACACATTTCTGAGGTTTATCTGCAATAGAAAGGGACTCGTACACAGAGCTAGGAAAACTGAAAGCAAAACAAAATAAAGGCCAAAAACAGATTCTCACCTGTAGCCTTGGGTTTGCAACATGTGGATGTTTAAATGATACCAATTCTGCACAAAATTGTCCATCTCTGCTGTCAATGGCTTCTTGTACCTATCAAAGAAAACAGTCACATTACAGAATAAAATCCAGCCATGGCCACAAAGTGTATTTACACATGACTACAGAAGCCACCTTCTCATTACCACTGTTCATCCACATCAACACCAACTCAAAAGTGAGTTTTTAAAGGTTTAAAACTGAATGAATCAATATTGTACTTTCAATAGACCTGTTTTTCAAAAAGGTATCAGGGAGGAGGCAGGGTGAACGCTATCATGAACCTCCAAAAAACTTTTGAGTTTAGTATTGTAAAACAGCACTTGTGAACCAGAATTGCTTAAGCTTTTTAAAATTCGAGTTGGATTTAGGGGAATCAAACATACACGTGAAGGCATAAACAATCTTTGATTATCATTGTTTGTAAAGCTGCAGATGGAATTTGCCTGTCATGAATCAGGACTCACAAACACATTTCATAGAAATTTTACATTTAATAAGACAAACTACATCCAAACCACAAAATTAGCTCTCCTTTACTTGAAAAAGCCCCACCAATCTCTGGAAGAGTTTAAGCAGTTGATTCTTCCTCTCTATTTTAGTTTATGATTTTTCCCATTTGGTATGGGCTTTCCGTACAGAAAAGATTTTTTTTTTCCTATCAGGACACAAAAGCATGACAAATTAAGCATAAGCAGTGAGAAAGGAACTCTTAAGAAGTAATACCTAAATTTGCTTCCACAACTGAAGAAATTTCCAGCTTGGTATCATAACAAACTGCTCAGACTATTTTTTACAAGGAGTTATCTTTATCAGGACACAGAATTATGTTCTCCCACAGAATATAAAACCTACATCCTTGACAGTCTAATATCAGACATTAATCTACTGGTCTTCATTTCTAAGCATTACACATCCTGCTATCTGTCACTTCCTTACCCATTGCTTTGGATTTCCAGCCTCACCTAGTGAGTGTCTATTCCATCAGTAAAGTGTCCGAGTTTGACACAGAGCAAAATGTTTTTTCATAAGAGACAAGGCTTTGGTGAGGGGGGGTGCATAAACTTAAGAAAATGCGAACAGTTTAAATGCACAGACACAGTGTACATAACACAGAGGGTGGAGAGAAAGGATCACAAGGACTGTCAACTGAAGAAGATGCTGACTTTTCAAAGCAGTTCACTGTCTGAGAGATCTCATTCACTCCATTTTTGAGACTAAAAGCCAAACAATTACTCTCTTTTTGTGTCCTTCACTCAGTTGATTTGACTGATCCTGACTGAAGCAACTAAGACGATAACAATGGTGAAAACATGATGGTTCAGAAAGACACAGTAAAAGTTGTCACACTAAAAGCTTGAAACTGAAAGTTCAGTCGAGCTGGTACCCTCATGCCACTGTTCCTGTTTCTCCATCCTCCATGCCATACAGTGTCTCTGCATTTCTGTCCTTCTTAAACCCATGAACTGCATTTAGTACCCACACAACCCCAACGTGTTAGTTCTTATGGAAAAATTACTTCCCTATCCATTACATCAGTAACTCTCACGCTTTTCAGAAATTACAGCAATACATCCTTAGCAAACACTGGTACACTTACTACAGACTTATAGAAGCGTATTTGTTCACCACATCTTGGTCGATTTATTTCTTAAACAACAAATTTCCAGCAAAGAAAAATACATCCACATAATCTAACAGGGCCCACAAATAAAAAAACTTTGCTTACTTGCTGCAAATACTGATTTATGGTGATGTGCGCCATCGATATAAAAGCAGAAGAGGCAGGAGTCCCAAATAAAACGCAGTTTTACCACATCCTGCAAAACAAACAGGAATTTAAGAGAACAGCAAAGCCACAGTGCCTCCCACCGATCCCCTCTCCGCTCTGAGGAAGCAGGGGATGACCTTCTCACCCCTCTGGCCGTTGCCAGCCGGGGAACGCTCCGCGCGGAGGAGGGACGCTGCCACAAGGGCCCCGAGGAGGGGGAGCGCCCGGGAAGCCCCCGGGTACCGAGAGCGGACGTTAGGAAAGGCAGGAGCGCGGCGGCAGGACGCGGCCCCGCCCGCATAGCGCCTCAGCTGTACCCGCACCCCCAGCATGTCCCCCAGGGGCCCCTCCGCCCCTCGCCCCGGCAGCCCCTGCCCCATCACAAACCTACTCTCAAGCCACGGCGCGGAACTTCCGGCAGTCAGTTCGGCGCTTCCCTCAACTTCCGCCGCACTTCCGGCACCCGGCGAGGTACGAGCGCACCCCACCTCCGAGGGCCAGTGGGAACGACTCAGCGAATCACGTGACACTCTCCTGGCTCCCCCACCACCCCCCAGCAATAGCGGCGGCCTCTCCTCTTCCCCGCCCACAGTGGTGTCTGGGAGGTGTGGCTTTGCGCCGATAGCCAATGGGAAAGCGCGGTAGGGGGGGCCGAAGGCGTGCGTCAGTGATAAACCTCGTGCACTGGAAGGGGGGGAGGTAGAGGTTTGCAGGAGGTGGCTGGGGTAGATGGTGTTGGAGAAGGGCTGGTTTATGCTCCTGCGTGCCCTTCTCCTCCCCTCCTACAGGAGGCGGGCAGTGCCCTCCGTGATCCGCGGGTCCCACTGCAAAGAGCCCTGTGCTTTTTCTCTTGAGAGAGCGCCTGGGGTTTGACCGCCCGCCTCCCCTCACTGCCGGCAAATCCTGCGGAGTCTCTGTCAACTTGTGTCCCGAAAGTTAAGCGAAGCATTTAACTCCCGAAACCGTTGCTCTTAAAAGCGCTCCCGGGAGCCGCTTAAAGCAAGGGCACGCTCGGGGGCCCTGGCAGGCGGTGCTCGGACGAGCGTGAGGCCCGGGCGCGGCTGGGTTGGAGGTTGCCGGTGACCGGGACGCGGGCGGCCTCCTGGGGCTGGTGCCTCTTCAGTGCGAGCAACCGAGATGCGGGTGGGACGCTGGGCTGCTGCTCCGGCCGCCCCTTGGCGTAGTGCCGCTTCGCGCTAGGTACCAACAAACAGCAAAGCAGGGCTACCCGAGAGGGTGCGAGGCGATGCCGGGGAACCGCTGCCTCCACCGCCCCCTTGGCCCCGCGGGGGGCTGCCCCGGCCGCCGGCAGGCGCGGGAGCCATCTTGTGAGCGGGGCTGGCGCTGCCCGCACGCCCGAGCACCGGGGGCGGCCCGGACCCAGCCTGGGCGGCCCGGACGGCGAGCCGGCCGCCAGGGTGCCCCGGGGAGGCTGGATGAGGGCGGCAGACGGCGACTCCCGGCCCGGCAGCACTTGGCAGCTACCCGCGGGGCAGGGCCGGGAAGCCGGTGGAGTGGGGGAGGGCGGCTGGGCGGTGGCGGCGGAGGAGGAGGGGAGCGGAGGCGGGGACCAGGCGGCCCCGGCCCAGCCCAGCGCCTTGCCCCGGCCGGACACGGCGCCGGGCGCGGAGATGGCGGACGAACCGCAGAAGAAGGCGCACTTGTCGGCCCTGGTGGGGCACACGAACGGGCTCACCAAGCCCGCCTCACTGGCCGCCGCCACCCGCGCCGGGGGAGGAGGACGGGGAGGCGGCGGGGGAGGCGCGACCGCCTCCTCCAAGAAACTCGTGATCAAGAACTTCAGAGGTGGGTGCGGGGCGGGCCGGGCCCTCTGCCCCGGCAGGTGCGCCCTGCCCCGCCGCCCGGCCTGCTCCCGACCTTTGTTTACCGCGGGCTCGGCTGCTCCCCGCCCCTTCCCCGCGGCAGGCGGGCGAGCGGCCAGCGGTCGGGCCGGGCCGGCGACAAGGGGGCCCCACCGCTGTCACCCTGCCCGCCGCCTTATCTGGGCGAGGGGAGGCTGCCGCCGGGCTGATAACCCTCCCCGCTGCCGTGCCCATCCCGGTTTGAGGGCTTACGAGGACACGCGTGGGGCTCCGTGCGTGGGGGCAGCGGGAGGAGCAGCGCAGCGACGGCTTGCGCCGTGTAGGAAGCGGGCAGAAAGCCACCTTAGTGTCACAACTAATTAAAGCAAAGGCGAGGGTTACCTTGCTAAAAGTAACACGAGTAAAAACAACAACCCAGCGGCCGGAGCGGCCCCGGGGGGTGGCGGGGCTGGCTCTGCCGTGGCCGGGCAGGGTCCGCGGTCCGGCTGCGGGCGCCCCGGCGTGCGTGGGGCCGGCCGGCGGCGGGGTCGAGTGCCCCGTGCAGGGTTTCGTCGCCTCGGGTGGAGTTGGTAACCTTCTCCTTGTGCCAAGCTTAAACGGCCGAGCACAACCCAGCTTGGCACAACTTAATGAAGCAGCGTGAGGAGGACTGGTACGGGGTCCCCTTGGGCGGCTGGTTTTCAACTGCCTGTGTCTTCCTTTCGCAGAAAGACCCAAATTGCCAGATAATTATACTCAGGACACATGGCAGAAACTTCATGAAGCGGTGGGAGCAATACAGAGTAGTATTTCTATTAAATACAACCTGGAAGAGCTCTACCAGGTAAGACATGTAGGGATGGTTGGTTTTTTTCAGTTTAGCAGATGGAAAATTAGCTGCTTTGGGACTTTCAGAGAGCTACACATTTAACATAATACCTTTTGGTTTGTTAAAAGCTGACTATGTTTTCTGAACTGTTTGCTCTGTACTCTGTTTCTAGCCAGTTTGCAGTTTTATATAGCAGTTCCTTGGAGAGTTACCAGGATCCAGGCCCATGAAAAAGCAGTTTATGTTGGGAGACAGGGAAAGCTGTGCCTGGGCAGAGCTGAGATTTCAGCCTCAATCTCTCCAATACAGTGCCTCCCCAAAATGCCAAAAATGGGATGCTGCTTTTTCTGGGTTATGCAGATACGTATTTTATGATGAAGTCTCTTTTACACATGCTTTGGTCTCTTGTGAATAGTAATGTTGAAATATTTGTTATTTAGACTTCAGTATCAGTACCCTTTGGGGAATTAAAAAAGAATCTAGGTTGAGCAGGCAACAAACTGTCAGTTTACCTGTGGTTCAGATTACAGTTACCTTCTCATAACAATCAGTGTCTTAATTTTTTATTAAATTGTTTAAAAATTATTTCTGGAACATCTGGACTACTGGCGCTGGGGCTAGGGAGGGTAAAAGAGAAATACTCATGAACCATTTCTTCCTTTCTGCTTTCTCCATTTATATATAGTTTACTTCTATATTATTTTAAATCTGTGTTAAGATATTTAACTGAAGTAGTAATTTTTTACAGTTATCATGTTATAAAAAATTACAGATGCATTTAGTTGTGCTACATAGCTTAAGTTAGTTATGAGTTTTCTGTGGGTGCAGGTATTTGATCTGCTAGCGTGGATGTCACTGCCAGATTAGGACATTATGGTCACCTAAAGTATCCTAAATGTTCAGCTGAGGTAGTGTTGTCTGCAAAGTGCAGATTGTGAGAAAGGAGAAAACCAGCAGTCCATATTGAGTCCATGCTCAAGAAAATCAGGATGAATTTGAGAGCTGACTATACTTGTCTCTGTAATTAGTTAGGGTATATAATTTATGGGTCTAAAATGGCTGATTATGTAAATGCATATTGACTTAATATAATTTATTCTGTTTAAATAGATAACTTCACTGTGATATACTAATTTATTAATACTTGCAGATTTGCAGAGTTTGAATTACATAATGCATTTTATGGTTTTAAACTCGGCGTTTGAAAAATCCTGCTTTTTCATGCCTAGCTAGAAAAAATACCCCCACAGATGCTTTGAGTGTTACCTAACTTGTTTTTAGAGGCTCAGAAATGAGATTATAGTAATGTGGGTATGAAATTGCCAGGGTACAGACTTGAGTTTTGACAGAAAAGGAAGAGAGAGATTTCATATAAACTGTGAAGGGAGAACTGTGTTTCTTGCTTTTTCTGTTTGCCTGCTTTTTTTTGTAAAAGCAGTCCAATAATCTGTAAGGCAGCAGTGCAAATCAGCAAGATTTCTGCACAGTAGGTGGTGGTGGTCAGGTACTTACTCTTCTGCCAAAGGAATAAAAAAATGAAGTTCAGCATCCCTTGGAAACCTGATCTGTACTTACAGTTCGTTTTAACTGCCTGTTGGTGAGCACCGAGTGATCCACAAGGGAAAATTTCTCTGTATGCATCAGTTCTTACAATCAGGGCGCTTTTTTTTTTTTCCTTCTTTATCTTACGTTATGGGAGGGAAGTGAGAGACCAACTGGAGTTCAGTGCGGTGACCAGGCTGGTGTACCAGCCTGCCTTTGAACTTTCTGATTTATTTATTTAATTTGGCACAGTGTCTGAAGAAAAACTGAAGAACAATGACAAGGCTTTGTGGGAAGCCCAACAGATGCTCCTTTCCAGACATTAGAGGCAGCATGGGATCAGGCATGAAGGTGCTTGGCAGAGACGTAGTCAGTGAGCAATGGGAGGGTGGCAGCCAATTTTTTGTGACTGAAATAGAAATGATGTCTGGGATTGGTGGTAGGTTGCACAGATTTTGATAGAAGTAGCTTGATGGGATAAAGAAAGTGGGACAGTGCAAAGAATTGCTGAGTGAAGTGTGAGTGATAAAAATAATGGAAAAAGAAAATTCCCTTTGCAGCAAGGTCCTAAATAAACTGAAATGGGGCAGCACTGCCCTTCTGGAGGACATAGAGTAGGACGGTGTAGGAGTGAAGGAAGAAAAACGATGAGAGTCCTGACCAGACTTTTATTTGGATGGATGGATAGGAAGGGCTATGTGTTAGGAAACACAGCAAGTTATCTGTAAATGATTATGTGTGAATACTTTCTGTTGTAGGTGTCATTTTACTTACCTGTTTTAAGACCAGATGAAAAACGTAACATAGGCTCTGTGTGATAGTTTTGTTTGTTTGTTTGCTTACTTTAATATTGTATCAAAATTGAGGAAGCCATAGTTGATGTGCATTTAAATAAAATGACATCAGGTCAGTTAGAATTACCCCATGGGGGGATCTCTGGGAAGCAAATTCACTTTGTGTTTTGGAAGACAAACTATTCACTATGTTAGAACCTATAGAGGAGATAATACAATAATTTGCGTGCTAAAGGTTAAAACAGAAGACTGCTCAAAACAAGCTGTTAAAAGGTTGATTTGAGACAGAAGTTTTACTAGATTTGTGTAGGTGAAGAGTCTAAAAGTGTTGTCTTTCTCATATCCTTGCAGATATGATAATTGCTGTAGCTTTTTTCCAGACTAATTGTGTGCGAGATGAATAAAAGTCAAATCAAATTTATTCAGAAAGAGTAGCAGCAAAAACTGTGAATGAAACAGAAGGTGAAGAAGCGGGAAATTACTGGATTTCATGCGTACACATGAAAAAAAGCAGAAACAGCTAGTAGAGGCAACACCAAGGTGATACGGTTGCAGTGTGAAATACACCTTAAGCCAGCACTGTTGCCCAGAGCAGCAGCCCTGCTTGCCTCCTCACTTCTCTCTTGGCCCATGCAGTTGCTAGCCTGTGTGTTTGGGTGGTCTTAAACTGAAACAGGGTGAAGAACATTATTACTAATGTTTTGACAAAGAGCTGCATGGTGGCATTAGGCACTATAATGTTTCTTATTACAAAGAAGTAAGACACCAAAAAAAAAAAAAAAGCTACAAGTTGGGGAAAACTGAGTAAAGGCCAAGCACTGGGACAATACTGAAACTTTGTCCCAGTTCATTGAGGCTATCAGAAAATTTGTCAACAAAATGTGACACTATAAATCCTCCAGAGCAAAGGAAAATATTCTGCGGTCAGTTTTAGTCGCCCCGGTGAAACAGTGCTTTTAATCTCAGGCTGTGTTCTCTACAGCATCACCTCGTAGATAAAGGCAGTTGAGGTGAAGTTAAAGGAAGAGGCAGCTGGATTTTTAGTTCTGAAAATCATGTCAAACTTCTTTGGATAATTTTGTATGAAGCACTGAATGGCCAAAAATACTTACTGTAAACTTTACTGTTCTCACAGAACATTTGGCTGTCTTCATTGTGATTCATTTCAGATGCTATGGTCTATTAATAAAATAATTTATTGAAATACAGCATGCAAGTTAAAATAAAGTGTGCCTAGAACAAAGTCTAAATATAGGCAGTGGTATCATGCAAGGCTACGCTTTCTCTTTGGCATTCTCATTGAGTTTCTTGTGAGGAAAAAATTTTAGTGTAAGACAACATAATTACTGAGTAGCTGAACAGCAGTATTCTAGAGATGGCCAGAGCTGTCTCAGCATAGTCTAGGCCAGCTGCATAACAACTTGATTTACATTAATTTATTGACCACAAGAACATTTGGTTTTGGGCAGAATTAGTCTTAGTCCGCTATGGATAAATACTCAACTAAATCCCATGAGGTCCCAGTAAATCAAGTCAAGTCTTTATTTAATGGTTCATGTAGGGGTTTTGTTGGAATTTTTTTTCCCCTCAGCTTACATACCTTAGCATGAGCATGTGAATCAGTGGAAATATTCAGAAAAAATAATAAAAAGACAGGAAAGCAGCTGTATTCATTTACCATTTAGAGAGAGGGGTTGAAATGTCTACCTTAAAGTTATTAAGAAATGAAAATATTTGTTAGGATTGTGTTCCCTCAAAGAAAATGTGTGTGTGTGTGTCCTGGAGGATGCACAAAATAGACCTACAGGAAGAGTTCTGCTGCTGAGCAGTATTTGGGGGGGGCAGAAATTCTAGTAATCTTTAGCAGCACATCTGAAATATGACCCAGATTATGATGGTGGACCTTGTTTGTACACGAAATCTAGCAGTATAAGAAGGGACCAAAATCAGGAAGCGATCATAAAGTCTTCATTTTTCTACATAGTTTGGATAATTTCATTTTGATTTTGTGTACAACTTGAACAGATAACACTGATTTTCTTTTTCTCTTTGTTGTTGGCCTTGATTACACTGGCACAAAAACTTTAGTTCAATTTATTTTGTCTCATTCATAATCTTTCTTTGTTTTTTAGGCTGTTGAAAATCTCTGTTCTTACAAAGTCTCTGCTACACTGTACAAACAGCTGCGACAAGTCTGTGAAGATCATGTGAAAGCACAAATCCTTCAATTTAGAGAATATCCTTTTCTCATGCACAGAAATGGTATAGAATGGTTAGTTTAAATAATTATTTTTTAAAACACTACTTTGTAAAAATTGCACTAATTATTGCAGATGTGTTAAAAAGGTTCTTTGTTGACCACTTAAATATTTTCAAATTAGTCGTAATCAGCTTTAGTCATCTGGGTGAATAATTTATGTGTACTGATAAGTAGTATGCTAATAACAATTTACTTATCATTTTAGTAGGAATGCAGATTTTACTCCTAATTTAGAAAAATTTCAATAGTGTTATGAGATGTAACAGCCGGTGTGGATTTTTATGGAAGGTGATTCCTGGAGATGCTTACGGTAGCAACAGTTTAAAAAAAAAATCACTGCAGCAATTTTCAACAGCAGTGTCTTTCTGTAAAAGAATTCTCAATCATAAAGTACACCTGTTTGAGAACTAATAACAAGAGGTCATCAATGATGTGTCACAGAGGTATTCAGCAAGCCCTTTGGGTATCTCATGTGTACCCTGGGATATGGGTACTTAACTTAAGAAAGGTCTCTTAAGTTCAGGAGGTCATTTGGCTGTCTTTGGATGCACAATAACCTGAAGTTTTATGGTAAATTTCCCCATAGTTTTCTGAAGTTACCTTGCCAGGCTTTTCTTGTGGCTGAACTAGTCACAGAAGTGCCTGTAGATCTTCTTGGACACTGCAATGCAGCCAGCCCTGGTTTCTGGATCCCATTGTGCTTTGCACATTGAGATGGTGCTTTTTGTGGTAGATGTCTTTTGTGTAATAGCCTAGGGGTTGTGCTTGTTCAAGCAGCAGGATAAAGAGTCTACACCCACTTGGCTGTTCCCACATTCCTGGATATAGTGTCTTTGCATGGTGTGGTGATGCTGAACAGTGCCGTACTGAACAGATACTACAGTACTTTGGGTGCAAGCAGTGTTTCCTAGGCCTCTGTGTGTGTTTTAGTAGCAGAAAGTGATAGGTTAAAATAGAAAGAAGCAAGGAACTGGAGCCTGGATAGAACCTTCTTTCCAGGTGAATGCCTTAAATGTGCTCTGGATTGTGACTCTTGGTTTCTCAGTTCACTGCATTCCCCGGGTAGATGCCTACACTCATAAAGAAGATTATTTTTCTTTGCCCTTCCGTGTTATCTAGCTAAGTCCCAACATGGTTCTGGGTTTGGTTTTGTTTTGGTGTTTTTGAGTCGTAGTTAAGGAGTCTGGCTTTTACATAGCATATAAGAAATATTGGTACATAAATCAGCACTGTGAATTCACCTCTTATCTGAAGCTGATTTTTTTCTTTACATTTACTTAGATGCACTTAAAATTGCATATAAATAAAAAGTACATTAGTCAGTACAGTAGTCTCTTAAACGTCTCTGAGAGCCAAATCTTACAGTCTGCTTCAAAGCAATACAGTCAACCAATTTTTGCACCTGTGGCTTTTCAGACTTCAGACAATCTTCCAAAGATATGTTTTTAAACTACTGTTTTAAAACTTCGCTTTTTCATTCCCTGTGGCAGAACTGGTGGTTTGGAGAGTTGAGAATTTTATATTTTACAGGTATACCACTTTATGTCCCAAGGATATGAGATCAGATTAATCAGATTTGTCCAGAGGGAGTTGGAGATGGTACTGTGCAGGAAAGGAAGGTAAAACCGCATTTGGATTTACCTGTACCGTACATTAGAATTCTGAAAGCATAAATAACAATTGGGTCTGTTGTGTTATGAAGAAAACTATGTAGTTTACTTAAGGAGACCTGAAGGTGTATATGAAAACAGTGGTATTCGGATTTGTTGAGGATTATTTAGAACGGTAACTGCTTTTAAGAGATTAGGGCCACTCCTGTTGTGCAGTGTGAGCTCATTAAACAAACAAAATAAACCTTTCTATCCCTCTCACCTCCTTTGGTGACAAAGTTGGTTTTGACAGTGCTAGGATTTCTTGTTTAAGTCTATATCAAAGCTATACAGTACAGCCACTAGATGGTATTACTGAAGAGAAGTGAGTGTCATTCCTTGAAAACATAAGGAGGCTTTTTGGAGAACTGCCAGCCCCTCTGCTGAGCAGAAGCTCTGCAATTAACCGTTTATCCCTCAGCAGTCCCAGTAATATAGGAATATCCATGGAGCAGATATCTCCAGAATTTGGAATTTCCAGAATCTGTCCTCAAAACATACCAGCAAGCTAGTTTTCCTTAATAGGTTCTGTACAGATTCTCTGGATAGTCTTTTATTTTTAAAGAAGATAAATAAATGCTGGCAAGATCATTGCAGACAAATGGTAAGTTAAATGTTTGCTCAGAATACGTATCCTTGAGGTGTGAAATCTGGCAAAAATGAGTTTCTCATGGTTTTAACTTGGAACTCTGTTACACCTCCTTCTCCTCCTAGTTTCAGCATTACTTTCCTCTTATCCCTTTGCTAGATGGGGGCAGTATTGTTGAAAATTTCTGTTCTGTTGTGGTTATTCTGACTTTCGTAGGTTTGGAATATCACTCAGAAATACATTGACACCTGTCTTCTGTGGGTAGAAAGAAAAACTAACCAGGCTATGCTTAAATTGTTTGCTGTTTGTAATTTTAAGTAATTGGAGAATCCACAATCTTTGCTCTTAGATAGCTCCAAGAACTAGCTTAATTTGTGACTTTTTTTTTTCAAAGCATTAGGGCTAAAAAACAGGAATATTAAAGCATTGAAACTCTCTTTCTGCCCTTGTTGTCTCCTACCTCCACAATGAATTCTGTTACAGAAAAAAACCCTCTCTCAAAGACACTCAGTGTGAATTGTCCCTTTAAGAATGCATCATTATAGTTCTAAACCAGCACTTTACAATGAGTTTTCATTCCATTGTCACTTAACTTTGGCTACAGATGCCTCAAATTGTTGAATTTTTGTTTTCATTCCTTGAATCCACTCCTCTCCTGTCCCCTGTAGGGGATGGGCAGAGATGTGTGGGTTTTGTCTGAAGTAAAAATGGAAACTATTTAAAATAAATTCAACAGTCTGATGAAAATAGAGCTGAAGTTTATTGCCTTGAATATGTAATTAAACTGGACCTGTGTTTTATTAAAAAGTTCACTTTAATTACTTCTGAACATTGGTGTTTTGGTTTTTTTTTTCTCCTCAAAGCAACAACCTGTAGCAAGTGGTTTTCTTGCCCATGTGCTGAATTAGCACTTGTGGTATTTAAGAAGAAAAATCAGCTTTGCTGCAGTTTTACTTTAATACACTTGGCTAGAAACTGTCAGCTTGAGAATTGCTTTAGAAGCAATGAAATCTTTTAGGGGGGGAATAGGTGGGGATAAAACAGCTGGGGATAGAAATCTGTAGCTGGCTTAGGGATGAGTGAGTTAGTTACTGACATCCTGAGTTAGACTAATTCTAAGCTGAAAGCTGGGCAGCCTTTTTATGAGCAAAATTTAAAATGGATATTGAATGTGAAAGAGTAATAAGCTAAAGCCTCACCTTCTCCTTTTTTAATTTTAAAAAAAGATAATACGTTTTTATACCTTCTTTCCCGATTAGAAGTAATGTATCTATTTTTCTCATTACTTTTGGCAGCTAACTTTTATTATTAAAGATCTGTTGCACAGCTTATTACTGTCTGTGCTTAAAGCTTTTTTTTAAAAAAAAAAAGTGAAAACCATGGCAGCATGCTATTTCAGGGTGTTTACTGAATGTCTTGGTGGTACTGCTTGAATGGCTTATATATCTCAGTCGCAGTAAAACTCATAACAGGCTAATACAACTACTTAGTTGATGGTGAATTTGAAAACTGTCTTGGATGTACTTGACAATACCTCTTAATTATAGTATTAACATCAATAAATTACATGCCAGTGGCTGTACAAGTCACCATAAAAGCTGAAAATACATACATTGGTAATTAAGGTGCATGTTTATGAGATGTAGTTTTTCAAAAGTTGCTTTATAATTTAAAATACCACATGATAATGAAAAGAAAAACATTTTCTTTATATATTTTCAGATCATGATCAGAAGCATTTTCTTATTTTTGGATCGTACATATGTACTTCAGAATTCAATGCTTCCTTCTATATGGTAGGTATCCATGTAAGTATTCCTCAAATCTTTAGAGTTTGAACATGCTATTGTATTTGCAAAGGTTGAAAATAAATTTACTACATTATATTTTATAGGTCTCTAAAATTTAGTGTTAATTTACAGAAATACATATGTCAGCATATGCATCTGTCATTTCCTCCTTCCTCAGGAATATTAATTATAAAGTGAGGGTAAAAGAAGAAGAAAGGTCTGTGAACATATGCTTAAAAGTCAAGGCATATATGTAGCTGTAGCTGTCACAGCCTGGGTGAGGCTGGCTGTATGGGGAACCTTCTCGATCTGCTGCCTCTGCGCCTTAGTGCTGGCACAGCGTTACTTTAGGTGCTCCTGGTTTTGACAAAATTCACTGCTCAACTTCTCACTCTCGTTTTTGTTTTTTTTTAAATAAGTCAGATACACTGACAATGTGCAGATCATCTTTCCAGCACTGGCCTCTTGAGAGCTGAGACCTGTGGCTCAGAGCGTTGAGATGCTGCTGCTGTACTTTAAGCACACCACGGTCACACCATTGGGCATTCTGGTTTTAAACATCCCTGCTGAAGGGCATTTGATATCACTGCCCAAGCAAACAAACCAAGGCTTTGCCAAAAATTTTTGGTT